>JAJPUD010005438.1:19162-80849 GCA_023553655.1 Myrmecobius fasciatus
GTTTTCCCACATCCCCTCCAACATTCATCGTTATCTTTTCCTGACAGGTGTGTAGTGGTACCTCAGGGTTGTCTTAATTTCATTTCTCTGATCAATAGTGATTTGGAGCAACTTTTCATATGACTACAGATGGTTTTAATTTCATCATCTGAAAATTATCTGTTCATATCCCTTGACCACTTATCTATTGAAGAGTGGCTTGAATTCTTATATATATATGAGACAATTCTCTATATATTTTAGAAATGAGGCCTATATCAGAGCCATTAAATGTAAAGATGATTTCCCAATTTGATGCTTCCCTCCTAATCTTGTCTGCATTAGTTTTATTTGTACAGAAACTTTTTAATTTAATATAATCAAAATTATCTATCTGGTGTTCAATTAGGAGTTCCAGATCTTCTTTGGACATAAATTTATTCCTTCTCCACAGGTCTGAGAAGTAAACTATATTACGTTCCTCTAATTTGTTTACAAAATCACTCTTTATATCCAGATCATGAACCCATTTAGATCTTATTTTGGTATGTGGTGTTAGGTATGGGGAAGAACAGATTTTTAAAAACTTTTTTTAATCCATGAAGATATGAGTACAACTACTCTAAACCAGAATCTTCTACTCTTAGATAAAGACCAGTTCTCCTCTTCAATATCTCCCTTTTTAGCTACAGTTTGGCTTTCCTCTCAATTTCTTCTTTCAGTTTCTCTTTTTGTCTCTTGACTTTATAACACTCTTTCTTTCTTTTTAGTTCTGTTCATTCAGTTGGGATAGTAATGTGGGTTGAAAAGGGACTCGGGATACTATTTCCTATTAGTGCTATTATCCCGATCTTGAAGTTCCAAATCCTTCCTCTTAGTCTGTGTCCTGAAAACTCTGTGTGTCCCTTTAAGAACTCCTGGACATGACTCAATTCTACCTTCTGATTCAAAGATAGCAATAGTCCTAAATCATTCTCAAAGTTGAGACAGGAATGATTGCCCCTGTGAATTGCAAATCCATGGATATTGGGCAATTCTCCAATCTTCAATATGTACCTATTTTTTTTCAATTATTTATTTTTGATTATGTTATATCTCCCCACACTAAAAAGAACACAAGTTCTTTGAGGTCATGGACTATCTCAAACACTCAGCATGGGATCTAGTCCATAAGAAAACACTCAAAAAAATATTTGTCTCCCAACCACCACAATATCAGCAAGTCCCCTAGCCATCATGTCTGTCTTTGTCTTATTAGAACCTTGGTCTCTCTCTTCCGGTCCTCTAGTTCAATAGAAGAGCTTTTGTCTTATTTTGCCAAAGCATATATTCTCTGGTCATCTCCACACCCTACCATCACAAATATGTCTCTATCCTGTCCACTATACCATTTTCCATCACTCCTTCATGTACTGGTTACTTCTATTGGAACAAAACCTCCTTGAAGCAGGGACTGCTTTGCTTACTTGGATCTGTATGTACAATGTGTAGCACAGTGCCTGGAAAATAATAAATGCTCTATCTGGCACATATTATTGATAAATATCTCCAGACAATCAAATTCTGCCATGATCTTTCCACAAGCCCTTACAACTGACAATATCAAAGGACTTGGTCAAATTGATAAACATTTTGTACAGGCTTCTAATTTGCTCCTGATATTTTTCCTGGAGGTGCCATGCATCAAACATCATATTTGACCATTCATTGGCCCTTTATGAACATACTCTGGCTCTTGAAAAAATGACCATCTTCCAGATGAATGTTAAGCTTATTAAGAAGGATTCTGGCAAGAATCTTGCCAGCAGTGACTAAGAGAGACATCTGTGATTATCACAGGACAACCTATTTCCCTTTCCTTTATAGAATTGTGGATAATGGAGGCATTCTTGAACTCCCAGGAGTTGTCATATGACCTGAATTGTTATCTTTTGTATGAGCAACTCTGCTTTATAGATCTCAGCTGGAATAAATTCAGCACTAACACTTAATCACATGAGAGAAGCCTAATGACATTCAACATTTTTTCAGTTAGAAGTTTGACTAGAGAGGGATCTACCTTCTTACTGAACCAAGGATCCTGCATCACTCTAAGTTTTGCTTTCACTTTACTTTTGATGGAATTAAACTCTGTCTTCTTAGAGACAGATGAATGGTCTTGCTGTGGACTTCTTTTCTAGCAGTTTCTGAATTTCCCCATCTTCATCTAATCAATCTTGATATTTGTCAGGATTCTGGCACAGATGAGTAAATTCATTGCTATACACCATATCTCCATTCCTTTTCTGATCCACTGTTACCAACCATATGGGACTCACTTTTCCCTCTAAGTTAGCAACAAACTTTTCTTGCTTGGAGAAATTCTCTAATCTGTTAACATTTAGTCTTTTGGTTGTTTTCCTGCCTTGGAACCACTGCTTTTGTTGAATGTGAATGGGTAGCTTAGAGAAGATAATTCTATGATTGGTCCAGCAATCTGTGCCCCATATTGCCTTCATCATTCTCACATCCCACTTGTTTTTTACGATGAAATAATCTATAAAATGCCAGTGTTTGCTACAAAGTATATCCATGAAGTTTTATTGCATTTAGGTATATGGAAAACAGTACTGGTCCCTGATATGTCCCTGGCATATCTAGTAGTTTGTGTATAATCTTGCATTGAAGTGACACAGAATTATATGTTTATCCTCTTCAGCACATTGATAGTGAGAGTCTCCAGATCTTCATAAAATTTTTCTTTGACTTTATCAGGATTTGTCATGGTGGAAGTGTATATACTGATAATGTCAGTATAATGACTACCTGCAAAAGGACAATCACATTGTCATGAGTCTGCCATTTACTACTTTTGATATTCATACAACCTTGTTGGTTACATAAATTTTTATGAAATCTAAACCAGCTTTCCAGCATCCTCTTTTACTGCAGCCACTCCAAAAAATTATGTATCTAGCTCCCACTTTGGCAAGCTTACCTTCATTTGCCAGCTTTGTTTCCCTCAAAGCTACTATTTGGATGCATTACCTACCAAAGTCTCTTGCAACAAGAGCTATTTGTCTTTTAGGTCTCCTGAATTTCATGTTATCCATGAACATGCACACATTCCATATACCAACAATGAGTGGAATCATTTTTCAAAGATTCGTGCATGATGTGTGTGTGTGTGTATGTGTGTGTGTGTGTGTGTGTTTCAACCACATGGTAGAATCCTCACCTGTTACTCTGAGCAGGCCAGGTTTGAATAAAGTAGACAATTTTAGGGCACCTTTTTAGCTCCTTTCTCATTCCAGGTGAGAAGTACAATTCTTACAAATGACTATTCAGAAACCCAGGGGCTGCCAAAACCCATTGCTGCATCAGTACAATGAGAAGACAACTCTATGGCCTGGGCTACTTTGGCTTGTGACTACAGTCCTCAGTATATCTGTACCTGCTGCATCATCACTTGGCGGGACTTTGAAGTAGGTTTTAAAAAAAACCTTTAAAAAAATGATACGCATAATGTCTTTTGACTTGTACATAAATTGGATGTAAGTGGCAGAGCTGTGTGAATTTGGTTTCCACTCTCTCTTCCAGTTATCTACTGGAGGGTAGAGACTCATCCAGTCTCTACCAGTCCAGTGATAAGACAAAAGTTAACTAACAAGCGCTTGGGATGCAGTGGATGACCTTAGCGTGTTCAATGTCTGGCCAAGCACTAAGCATTACATAGTCCCTGCTTCAGCCACCTTTATGGTTGTTGCAACAAATTGTTATCTGCCCATTCTGCTGGTGAAATCTTCACATACTTGGAGTAGACACCTCCCTAGCTTAGCAATGTGTTTGAGAGCCCTTGGTTACCCTCAATTTGATTTAATCTGTCTGCCAAAATGGTTTGTAGAGTTGTGGTCACTGTGCATGCTGCAACTTTTTGGAATCACAAGTGAGAGGTGGATGGATCAAGTGGATATCAAAGGCAGAAAATTGCTTGAAAAGGTGTTAGCAGCCCTCATACAAGAGGTACTAATCTTTCCTGAATATCTCTTGATATTCAGGAATAGATTGAGAGTCTTTTTTTGAGGGGTAGAGGGGACAAGGTCAATGAAAGATTTGTTTTCCTTAACAATATACATTTGTAAGAGAATTTGTTTTTCTTGCTTTCTCGGTATGGGAGAATGAAGGAGGTAGAAGGGAAAGAAGGTAGATCTGTAAAAATACAATAGAATTTAATTTTTAAAAAGGAACAATAAGATCAAGACTAAAGGATGTCATCAAGAAATTGTATGATTAGAAAGAGAAAATGGACTAATCATATGGCAAGAAAATAGGATGACTGGTAGAAAGTCACAGTGCTCCACTGATAACCTTATATATGGAACTACAGAGGAAACTGCTAAAATGATGATTTCATGTAGCCCTTCTTCCCCACAGTGTTGACCTTTTGAAAGGAGAGGATGTAGGATAAAAGTCACAGGAACTAGAAAGACATGGATAGATTACCAGCAGAATTATTGGAGGTAATATATGAAGCAACAAGATCACAGATCTTTTGAATGTCTCTTGAGCTGGTAATTGTGATTTTAAAAAACTAACCACTCATATTGCTGATCTACATGTACCACAGTGATTTAGGAGAGCATCTTGGAAAATGACAAAGAAGTGAAGGGACAGACAGACAGACAGAGACAGAGAGAAGAGACAGAGACAGAGAAACAGAAAAAGAGAGACAGAGGAGGAAAAGAGAAACAGACAGACAGAGAGACAGAGACAGAGAGAGAGACAGACAGACAGACAGACAGACAGAGAGAGGAAAAGAGAGAGAGAGAGATTTAACACCAATATTTTGCCAGAGTGGAATCTCTGTCTAGCAATTCTGAATTACTGTAGGCAATAACAGTGACTGGGGGATTGTGACTGGCTGGGCTAGCACTGATGTAGGAATTCCACCAACTTCTCTGGCTTCCTTTGAGAGGAAAGCAGTTCCCAGAAAAGAGGAGCATAAGGTATGAGTGGAAATAGTCGTGCCTAAGGGAAGGAGTCTCCCAGTTCACAAAAATATGAGAAAAAATAAGAGTTCTTGCCAGCTTGCTGCAGCTCAGAGCCACCCCACCCTGTCTCAGAACTACACATGTATCTGTGTCCATAGGCAGAAATAGCAGGGGAAAGGGACTGAACGTAATTTTTAGTCAGGGTGAATCATGGACAGAAGGGAACGTATCTAAGGGTGTTTAAGGTCAATAGGAACATCAACACCTCAGTTCTGAGTAGGCAAACCCTGGCTCACATACCTAAGTTAGTGTTTATAGAGAAACTGAACCAAATAAACACTTTAGGATTTTTTTTTAAAAAAATCTGCTGTGGGAGTCACATTGTGCCCAACAGAATTCTTCTTCTCAAGAGCAAGTGGGTCTTTAAGATAAACTCCCTTTAAAGGTTATATGCCCATAAGCTAGGGAGAATAATTAAGATGGAAAACACCAAAATTCAAAGAGAAATAGAGGCTCCTGGAAGTTAGATAGAGTAAAAGGGCCTTCTTTCCCCCTGTGGCTCTTATCTGAAGAGCTCTCCACTAACAGAGTTGATGAGTGAAAGCCAGAAAGGGTATACATGAATGTAAATGTAAGGCACATTCACAGGGTTTTTTCACAGCAAGTTGAAGGGGAGATCTTGGGCACTGGCTGGTAGTATCATAATCAGAGGAGGTTGAGTTCATGAATACCACTTGATCCACATCAAAGGGGGCTAAGAATTCCTGCAATTGGTCATGTGTAAAAGGGGGATGTCTTCATGTCCCCATGTGCTGAGAATAAGAGGCAAGGAAATAAACAGAATATCCTTGGATCCTAGTATTTTTACTTTTAAAAAGGAACATAGAGTTCATTTTTCCACCATTTCCTTCACCTCCCATTTTTCACAAATGAGATATCAAGAGTCCTAGAAAAAGAAAAAAAAAAACTTTTCCAATGCTCCAAGTCAAAAAAGGCAGGTCATGCTTTCTCTTTTCTCCTGCTATCCTCTAAGGATTCAGGGACACTTCCTTGGAAGGGAAGGGAAGGGAAGGGAACAACATGTAAACAATCACTTTATACTTTCCAAAGCTCACTTTCCGAATTCTGAATGCTTCTATTGCCCAGCTACACATGAAGGATCAAGCACAGAGGGTTATTCCTTATGAATCCAAGTTTCCTTCCCAAGGACTTCAACATTTCCTTAGTGTTAATCCAGAGACTTCTCAGTGATACAGTTTTGGCTAGGCTTCCATCAATGGTGAAACCAGTTAGATTCCCAGGTTTCTTGCCAGCTCTTCTACTTATAACCAGTCTACTCCAGGGATTTTACTTCCCACTACTTTCTAAAGTCACCTGTTCATGGAATCCAAATTTGTGTTATTGAGACTCCTTGTACAACTTACATCCCCCAAGCCTTTTGAATTCTGAGGTCCAGAGATCTATCTACCAGAATTCCAATTACACAATTAGATCGTTTTTACCATATTTCCAAAACCAATATCATGCCAGGTTTTTTTATTTCTTGACAAGTATATCTCACTTCTTCACGATATTATTTGATTCATTTCAATTAATGCATACTTTTATACAATCAAATTCTAAGTACATCTGGTATAGTTCATACTGTAACAGATAAAAGAATAACTGGAAATTCAAGAATGGCAGGATGGAAGGGTAGGGGTTACACCAGGGTGTGATATGCTCAGTCCTAGCATATTTTTTATCACTGAAACTGTAACATGCCTTTGTCTCATTCTCACTGAATCCTTTTCTTATTTCTGGCTGTCACATACTCTAGATCATAAGAATGGGTTATCTAAGGTTAATCCCCAGAGACAAAGAAAATCTATAATTTATTATATAATATACTAGGGCAAGGAAATTAGCAAAGAAAATTAGCATTGTTGGTAGACTTGTCAATTGATCCAACCATTATGGAAATCAATTTGGACTTGTATGAACAAAGTGAGTAAAATTATAATTTTCTCTGCCTGGCCCAAAGAATCCATTGAGAGGCATATACCCTAAGAAGGTCAAGGATGAGAAGAAAGATTACACATATACAACAAAATATTTATATAGTAGCATTTTTTGTAGAAGCAAAGAATATGAATGTTGTCTACTCATCTATTTGAGATAAGCAAATTATGGTACATGAATATAATAGAATATTACTGTGCTATAAAAATGAGGGAAATAATAAATACAGAAACATAAGAGAAGATTAATAGGAAATGATGCAAAATGAAATATACAGAACTAGCCAACAATATAAATATGATGATAATAATATAGATGAAAAACCACTAAACAATCTAAAAATGATGGTAACAATGTAAATAAAAAAATAACAACAGCAAAACAATAGGAGGGGAATCCTATGAAGTTGCAAATAGCCATGTTTGATCCCAAAGAAGAAATTTGAGAAGGCAGTTCCTCCCATTTTTTTCTAGAGGTAGATAAATATTTATATAGAAAACTGCATATAATGTCAGACTCTTTTGCATATGTTGGATACTGTCCCCCACTCCTTATTTATTTTTCTTTAAGAGATGAATGGATCTCTAGGAATTGCAAATCCAGACAGATGATATCCAATATAGTCCCTACCTTCCATTGTACCATTCCTGAATTTCCAATTATTCTTTTATCTGTCACAGTATGAACTATACCAGAGGTACCTAGAATATCATTGTGTATAAGAATATACTTTAATTGAAATGAATCAAATAATATTGTGAAGAAGTGAGATATACTTGTCAAGAAATCAAGAAAAGCTTATATGATATTGGTTTTGGAAGTATGGTAAAAAGCATTTGGGAAAGAATCAAAGGAGCTATAAATAAAAGCAATGTGTGATATGAATGTATTATAGACCATTCAGACAAAAAGAGGAAATGGATGATGAGCTTAGGAAACAGACCACAAACCAGACAGAAAGTATAATTTACTAGTGATGGGAAACTTCAACTACATTATTATCCATTGGAGGTTACTTTATTCTAAAGGCAGATAATAAAGACTGGACTTAATGATCATTTTATTCTTTAAAAGGTAGAGGAACTAAAGAAGGGAATTTTATTTTTTTAACCTTTCTAAATATTATGAGGAAATAGCTTGCTTAAGCAAAAATTTTGTTCAGCTTTCATTCTTGAAGAATATTACATTACAAAGATGATATCTTGATTGGCGCATGAATTGGATTTAAAGAGGACATTTTTGCACAGTCATTAGCTTCATGGTCTAACAGAGTTTGGGACAAAGGAGAAAACCCAAAAACAGTTTGGCAAACCCTCCAGGTTTGGGAGGAGCAAAAAAATACCATAAAACCACATATTTGAATTGAATGAAGCAATGGTAACAGACAAGAGAAAGAAAAAGTATTCAATTCTTGTTTCTCCTATTTTATTTCCTAAACAGAGTAATTTTCAAATTAGGAAAAATAAAATCAAAAAGTTTGTAGGAAAATAAAACTAAACTCTCCACACAAACAAAGTCAGATCTAAACAACTGGAAAAACATCAAGTGCTCTTGGATAGGTCGAGTGAATATAATAAAGATGGCAATACTACCTAAACTAATCTATCTATTTAGCGCTATACCAATCAAACTCTCAAGAGATTATTTAACTGAACTAGAAAAAATAACAACAAAATTCATCTGGAAAAACAAAAGGTCAAGAATTTCAAGGGAATTAATGAAAAAAAATGCAAATGAGGGTGGCCTAGCTGGACCAGATCTAAAACTATATTATAAAGCAGTGGTCACCAAAACCATTTGGTACTGGATAAGAAATAGAGTAGTGGATCAATGGAATAGGTTAGGTTCACAGGACAAAATACTCAATGACAATAGTAATCTAGTGTTCGATAAACCCCAAGACCCCAGTTTTGGGGATAAAAACTCACTATTTGACAAAAACTGCTGGGATCATTGGAAACTAGTATGGAAGAAATTAGGCATTGACCCACACCTAACACCATATACCAAGATAAGGTCAAAATGGATTCATGATCTAGGCATAAAGAATGATATTATAAACAAATTAGAACAATGTAGGATGGTTTACCTCTTAGACCTGTGGAGAGGGAAGGAATTTGTGACCAAAGAAGAACTAGAGTTCATCATTAATCACAAAATAGATAAGTTTGACTATATCAAGTTAAAAAGTTTTTGTACAAACAAAAGGAATGCAGACAAGATTAGAAGGGTAGCAGTAAACTGGGAAAATATTTTTACATCCAAAGGTTCTGATAAAGGCCTCATTTCTAAAATATATAGAGAATTGACTCAAATATATAAGAATTCAAGCCATTCTCCAATTGATAAATGGTGAAAAGATATGAACGGACAATTTTCAGACAAAGAAATTGAAACTATTTCTGGTCACATGAAAAGGTGCTCCAAGTCACTATTGATCAGAGAAATGCAAATTAAGACAACTCTGAGATACCACTACACACCTGTCAGATTGGCTAAAATGACAGGAAATGATAATGATAACTGTTGGAGGGCATGTGGGAAAACTGGGACACTGATACATTGTTGGTGGAACTGTGAACGGATCCAACCATTCTGGAGAGCAATTTGGAACTATGCTCAAAAAGTTATCAAACAGTGCATACCCTTTGACCCAGCAGTGTTTCTACTGGGCCTATATCCCAAAGAGATTTTAAAGGAGGGAAAGGGACCCACATGTGCAAAAATGTTTGTGGCAGCCCTTTTTGTAGTGGCAAGAAACTGGAAATTGAAAGGATGCCCATCAATTTGAGAATGGCTGAATAAATTATGGTATATGAATGTTATGGAATATTATTGTTCTGTAAGAAACGACCAACAGGAGGATTTCAGAGAGGCCTGGAGAGACTTGCATGAACTAATGCTGAGTGAAATCAGCAGAACCAGGAGAACATTATACACAGCAACAAGACCATATGATGATCAATTTTGATGGACATGGTTCTCTTCAACAATGATGTGATTCAAACCATTTCCTATTGTTCAGCGATGAAGATAGTCATATACATCCAGAGAGAGGCCTGTGGGAACTGAGTGTGAACCACAACACAATATTTTAATGTTTTCTATGAATATTTCCATGCAATTTGTGTTCCTTCTTAGGTTGTTTTTTTCTTCTCTTTCTAGATCTGATGTTTCTTGTGCAGTAAAATAACTGTATAGATATGTATACATGTATTGTATTTGTCATATAATTTATACTATTTAGCATGTATTAGATTACCTGTCATCTAGGGGTGGGGGTGGGGGGAAGGAGGGGAAAAGCTTGGGAAAAAAAGATTTGCAAAGGTCAATGTAGAAAAATCACTCATATGTTTTGTAAATAAAAAGCTTTATTAAAAAAAATAAAATAAAATAAAATGCAATATTAAAAAGAAAAGAAAAGAAAACTAAAACTAAAGGAAGAAAACGGTCTCCCCTGGTCAGAAAAATACTTACATGGTACTAAGGGGATGGGATAGTGATCTTGGAAAAACCATCTACAACAAATGAGGTACCACCACCTGGAGTTGGGCAAAAGTTCAATTTTTTGTTTCTGTTTTTGAAAGGGTAAAGTTTGTGAATTCTTTAAGCTATAAGCCATTGATATTGACTTTAATTCCTGGGAAAAAAATTAGAAAAGCAGTGATGACTACTTCCTTTCTTAAATCTTCACATACTATCTCTTTCATAGAGTGTGTGAAGATTTAGAAAGGGAAGTAGTCATCACTAAAAACCATTTTGAGTCAATCAAGTCATTCTAGACTTTCTTATTGACAGTAAAGTAATGCCAGAGATCTAGTATAAATGAATATTATTAAGGCAATTGAAAAAGTCTTTATTACTATCCATGTGGATAGGATTGTGTTATGTGAGCTGAACTTTAGGACAATTAGATGAATTTAGAACTAGTTGAATATCCCAATAAAAGAGTAGTATAAGGAACAATGACTTAGAAAGAAGTCTTCAGAGGAGGGCCTTGGGCATTTTACATGTGATGTTAACCATTTTTATTAGATTATTATTGAAATGAAATGAGTTGTTTTTAGTTGATGAGGTATTGAATTAATTCAGCATTGAATTGAATTGATTAGGATTGGAGCGAATTCTTTCCAAAAAGTACTTTTGAAGTACCTCCTATATTCAAGACAAGATGCTAGTTCTGGGGAAATAAACTCAAAAGCCAAACTCTGTCTGACCTCAAGAAGTTTGCATTGTATTTGAGGGATTAAATTAAATTGATTTAGTCAGAGTCCCTGGCAAGGTTTTAAAGAAAATAAATGTTAAGCAAAAAATGGAATGTAGCATTATACTCACTCATAAGAATAATCTATGTTTCATAAAGCACCAAGGGTATTCATCCTACCAATCAACTATGATCTCTCCATGCTTACCATGAAACTTCATCTTACCTTGAGAGATTTCTTGGATCCAATTCCCCAGCAAAACTTCCTGAACTTCTTTGGGAACACTATACCCTTAGCCCATCTCAACAACCCTTCAGTATCCTGAGACCGCCATCAAAAATCTTACATGAAAAAGAGAGCCCCATCTTGCCTTTTGACACTGAATTGATTCAAGTGTGTGTATATTGTTCACGTGACTGATGAGCTCCCCAGAAAATTGCGACAATGATGTCCTTATTCAGAATTTCATTGCACAGTATGCTAGGAAAAGCACTGGATTTGAAGTCAAGAACTGGATTGTATTCTGCTTCTGTTACTTATGACCTGTGTTATCTTAGACAAGTCACTTGATATCTTGGAACCTCTGTGAGATGGAGATATTGACACTTGTACTTCTTATCTCAGAGTATTTTGCAAGGAAAATGTTTTGCTCTTCACAAAACACTTATTAATAAGGAGCTTTTGCTATTATCCTGAAGCCACTGCTGAATCCATCAGAAGCAGTGCTCCTGGAGTAGTATAATGCAATTCCAGCATCAGAAAGCTTGTTTCATGCTCCCCAATGCACATTAGGAAAGGGGAGAAAAAGGGCTGAAGATGTTTAAACTAAAAAATCCAAGTCTCTCTCCCCCAGGAATTTGTGATAATCCTGTAAATTCAGGTCTTATACTTTCCTTAAAGGAAACCACCTAGTTGGAACTTTGGCCTGCTAATTTAACAGATTCTTCTTTGGTCACTAAAGAATTCAATTGTTCACCTCAAAGCCTTGAATTTTATTGACATGAAGCTAATTAAAGAGATTTCTTAGGATGGACCACATAGACACAGAGAACACATCACGCATTCCTTTTCTTTTTCACTCTCCTTCATATATAGATAGATACATTTTATATATAGCATATACGTTCATCGCTCTCTATTCCCCCCACCCACACGAATTTGCCACTTCCCTCCATAACTCCTTCTGTTCATTTCTGCCTCTCTACCCCTTTTCTTTTTCTCTCCCAATACTATGTAAGTTTGAATATATTAGAAATAAGCATAGTGTATCATTTAAATGTGAACATAATGCTTTTGCAAATATAAAAAGTAAATCAGTCATTTAGATAGGATTTGATAGATGAAGAAAAAAAAATCAAAAAGAAAGAAAAAGGAAAGGAAAGAAGAAATTAAAGGAGGGAAAAAGAGAGCAAGAGAAAAAAAGGAGGAAGAAAAGTACAAAAATAAAGTGAGAGAGAGGGGAAGAGGAAAAAATGGTATGAGAGTGATAAACAGAAAAAGACAGAGATTAAGAGAAGATTCTACTCTTTGATGCATCTGACACACAATTGTGTGTTTAGAATTGTCACACCATCAAAACACATTCATATCCAGTCTCTCGTTCTTCCTACTGTCCACAGTAATTCACAAGTATCCCATATAGGATATATCCTACCCCAATCTCAACTGATATAGAACTATTAATAACAACTCCTTGAATTTTGTCATCCAAACATTTCTAAATGGATTAATTACATTATTAAGAGTCCCCAAATTTTCAAGGAAACTAAGTCAGCAGCTTGGTCTTGTATGCCAACCTTGCACTAGAAGCTATGGTAGATAAAACAGGAAATAGAAACCTTCAACTTCCAGAGCTCACATTCTATCTAGGATGATGATGATGATGATGATGATGATGATGATGATGATGATGATAATGATGATAAAGTGTTATAATTGCAATTATCATTGAAATGAGAGCTAAATCAAACAAGTTGTATTAACCCACATATTTCCACAATAATAGCATGGTAAATGTTTTTAATGTTTTATTTATTTAGATATACCTATTACATTCACTTGGCACACAGTAGACTTTTTTTTAGTTTTTTTTTTTTTATTAAAGCTTTTTATTTGTATAACATATGTATGGGTAGTTCCTTAGCATTGATCTTTACAAAGCTTTCTGTTACAAATTTTACCCCCAGTCCCCTTCCCTCTCCTAGATGGCAGGAAGTCCACTACATGTTAATAATGTTAAAATACTTGAAAAGTTGTTGTGCAAGAAAAATCCTCTCTACAAGAAAAAAAAAATCAGAGAAAGGAAACACAATGCAAGCAAACATCAATAGAAAGCATGCGAATGTTATGTACACAGTAGATTTTTAATAAATGTTTATTTAACATGTTGTTTGTGATCTGATTCTAATATTAGCATTTCATTCCTTTGGATTAAACCTATCTTCCCACCATCAATAAAACTTCAGCATGATTCAGCTTATCAGATAAGATTTCTCCTAGTGATGTGTGAGTCACTAGGAGAAACAGCATTGAGTGACTTGACATTTTGATGATTGGAAAGAAAAAGATTGTTTCAAAACAGTCCAATTGGGACTGGCATGAGAGCTTATTGCCCCAGATCATTAGGTGTATTTAAAATGAAGTCAGAGTAGACTAGGGTAAGGGTCAGAGAGTGGAAGGAGGAAAACTTTAAAGAAAGAAATTCAAATTCGAACTGTTTTGTAAAGCACCAGCAGTTACCTAGAGTTGAAGTCTGGAAGATCTGAATTCAAATATTGCTTCAAATACTTAATCATATAATTCTAAGATTATGATTTTATGTAACTACCATTAGTTTCCTTCATCTATTGGATAGGAATAATAATAACACACACTTTACTAAAATAAAGTGCTTTGCAAATCTAAATACATTTTAATTATCTTTATAAGTGATTAATGTTGACTACAGACTTTCCAGGTTCATAAAATTTTGCTATTCAGACCCACAAGAGAAGCAGTAGTAGGGATAAGGGGTTAAGGAAGGAAGAAAACTTGACTTATTCATTTCCCTCCCCTCCTTTAAGGATCCCTCTGCCTCCTTCCCTGGCTTCCATGACACTGTATCTTAATTTTATTCCTTCTATGCTTCCTATACTGACTACTTCCTTCCACTGGTTTAACATAGGTGTTCTTTAAAATTCTATCCATATTTCCCTTATCTCTCCTTTCTCTAGAATCTCAGTCTCCATGATCTTATCCATTTCTACAATGGTTCAATTGTCATTTCTATTCTGATGGCTTCCAAATCTGTATCTCTCAGCCTGATCTTTCTTTCTCAATTCTGAACTACACATATACTTTGCCAGCACCTCAAACTAAACCTATATGAAATTGAACTTATCATTTTTCTCCCCAATCCCACTCCTATTCTTAACTTTCATATTTCTATTCATGACAATGTAATCCTCTCAGTCACTAGGGACAGTCTGGATTCAACATGGGCTGATAGTTCAGCCTTGGGATTGGAACCAAGTAAGACACTCACAGATCAGATAACATTTACCAAAAGAAAAGGAAGAAGGAAACAAGCATTTACATAATACTTGCTATATGCCAGGCACTGTGATAAGCATTTTTACAAATATTTTTTCATCTGATCTTTATAACAATCCTGCAAGGTATGTACTATTATCATCCCTGTTTTACAGTTGAGAAAACTGAAGTAAATGAAAGTTAAGTAATTTACTCAGTCATTCAGCTACTAAGTATCTAAGGTGGAGTTTGGACTCAGATTTTCCTCATTCTAAGCACAGTACTGAGACACCAACAGATAGATACCTTTAGAAGAAGATAACAGTAACACAGAAACGATATTCAGCAAAGATACAGCTTTGGTTCAGTTAGATGCGGCTCCCCTGGTCTTTGAGTTGTCCATAATGGTGTGTCTGGTCAGAAGGAAGTATTGATTAGCATAGCTACAAGAAATCCACCAAGATTAAGGAGCTCTCACTGTGCTGAGTTTTTATGATTTCAAGCACTGTGAAACTATGTCACTTGTTCAAATTTCATACCTTTGAACCAATTAAGTCTCAAGGCTAGTTTTGTAATTTGTTTTTTGGGGTGTGTGTGTGTGTGTGTGTGTGTGTGTGTGTGTGTGTGTGTGTGTGTTTAGGGAAAACTAGTCTGTGAGGCAAAGATTTTCCAGCTGATGGTTGCTATGGGCTTCAATCTGTTTAATAGTAAATGTTAACTCCTACTATGACCAGACTTGGCACCTTGGAGTTATCTTGAATTTTTTTCTCTTCCCTTGATATATTCAAGGGAACTCATATATTCAGTCAATCACCAGGTCATATTGATTCTATCCCTAGAAAAGCTTTTGTCAGTCAGCAATCCTAAATGGACTCTGAGGTCCACCTTCCTTTATTCTTGGACTGTTGCAATTGTCGAACAGGTTATTGGCCCCTCTGTAATTCATGTGGCATGATGATGCCAGATAAATCTTCCTAAAGCATAACTGATATAATTACTGTTCTATTCAAGGTATCAGTGGTTTTCTTTTGCTAGATTATATGATGTCTAGCACTCAAGGTCTTCTAAAATATGCTTTTGATAATTTACATTTTTAGACTTCTCTCAAATAACTGCCCTTCACATTCTCCAGTATCTCCTAAATATAAACTGTAATTTCTCACTTCCCTACCTTTGCCCACACCACTCCAGAGGCCTGAAATTCCATCCCTTCTATTTCTACCTATCTAAATTTTACCTTTATGTCAAGGATCTAATGCATTTTATCTAATTTTTTGCTTCTTCCTTGGTACTGGCTAGCAGAATTTTCTTCCTCAGCTGAATACTCATAATATTTTGCTCATACCTCTCATGCACTTATTCTCATTTGTAATATAATAATTCATGTGTATGCTTTATCTTCTATTTTCTAAGTTGTTTGAAAAAAACTTTAATTATTCATCTTTTTCACCTAGTACTTGAGTAGTCCATTTATTATACCTACTAGGTTAAATGTTTGTGAAATTTTTAATAAGAGGAACTGCCATTGAGATGGCATTCATTTTGACTACGAAGCCAAGAAAGAACGAGAAAAAGGGAGAGGAGTGTGAATTGAACTAAGAATGATAGGAGGAAGTAAAAATGAAATCCTCCTCTAAGAGTTGCTAAAATGGGATCTCAGTCGAGCTCAGCTAACGTCACTGGAGGTTTGTGACAATCTCCAACTGCCTCTGAAACTCCTGAGTCCAAAATCTAGTGGAAACTCCCTTAGGCACTCAAAGTGATTTTTCAATTGCTTCTAAATCTGTTACTTTTTAATTTTAGGTTTTTTTGTTTTGTTTTGCATTTAGCCTGAAGATGCTTGCTCAATGAAGACTGGATATAAATAATGTCTGGGGAAATAAAATCCATTTTTTTCATTATTCATGAACCATATACTTTGCCTTCATAGTCTTTCCACGCTGGATTTCAAGGTGGTAAGGGTTAGAGGAAGAAATTTCAGGCCCAAAGGGCAAAATCTATATCCATTCTTCAGGTCTCTGAATCCCTCCCCACTCTCTTCTTAATTTCCTTAGATATTCTAATAGCAAGTATTTACTAAATCACAAAATCACAAATATGGAAAGTACCTTAACCAAGGTATAGTCTCACCTACATTTCCCCTACAAAAATCAACACAATAGCCTCTCTAAGGGATGTTTTTATCCAGTCTCTCCTTGCACATTTTAGTCTTTTCCATTGCTGGACAGACTTTGTTATCAGGAATATTAATCTTGTAACTTTCTCACACCCAATTTTTTATGACTTTGGGCATTGTGATATTATACCAGTTTTTCAAGTCACATTCCTCTGAGCCAATTAAGTCTCATGGATAGTTTCACAGTTTGTTTGTTTTTGTGGTTGTTGTTATTGTAGGGAAAAGCTAGTCTATGAAGCAGAGACTTTCCAGTACATAGTTGCCAAGGTCCTCAATCTGATTACTAAAAAATGTTGTTCCCACTATACCCAAACTTGGCACCCTGGAATAATCTGAGTTTTTCCTCTTCCCTTAGTACCCACAGATTCAGGCAATCATTAGACCTTATTGATTATATCCCTGGAAAAGCTTTTGTCAGTCATCAGTCATCAGTGTCATACTTGGACTTATACAATAATCTAACAGATTCTTAGCTCTGCCCTTAGGAATAAGCAAAATAAAACAAAGAAATTACTTTATACAACATTCTTTCAAATGCCTTCTCCAGATTTTGCATTCTCTAGGATAAAACATCAATAATTTATTCAGTGTGTCATCATATGATGACATGATATCAAGAATCCTTACTTTCCTGGCTAAACTTCTCAGATGTGGTCAAGTTTGTCAACTCTTCTAAGTTGGCATACATAGAACTAAATATCATATTATGGATATGATCTAACTAGGACAGATGATAGGACAATTGTCTCTTGTTCCAGATAGTCTACTTCTAATATAACTTATTGCTTTAAGATTACTAGTGGCTCAAAACACATTTGACTCATTTAAAATCACATTTCATTTGTTTTTCTTTCAAAGAATTTTCAAACTTTATTTTCCTTAGCCTATATTTCTACCATTAAAGTCTTGAATAAAAGCTTATTAGATCTGACTTATTGTTTTAGCCTGTTTTGACTTTCTCAATTCCTGTTACTGTCATCCAATATAAATTCTTTCTCTCAGCTTCATATCAATCACAAATTTCATAAATCATGCCATCAAGTCTTTACCCATCCAATATCTATTACATATTCATTACTGTACCAAACTTTGCCACTGGCATTCTACCAGGGCTAAGTCAAAGCATTTTCCTTCTTTAAAGAGTAGTTTATTTGAAATGGAGATGTAGCACTAACAATGCTAATATAAAACTAATGCCTCTTTCTACTAATAATATATTATGCATTTATTTTAAATTACATATTTTAAAAATATCCCTCATTTCACTCTTCCCTACTCCAGACCTTAGTTAGCTTCTGATCTTGTTTACCTTTAATCATTTCTCAGTTTTTCGTGTATTCTGTCTTATCCTTAATACCACTGACATCCAATAAAGATAGCAAATCTCTATAAATCTTATGCCATTGTAAAGATGGAATACAATACTGTAAGGGGAAATTCTTTTAACTTTAAGATACTATACAAATATAATATAGAACTTAGGGGAAATAGTAATGTCTTGAACTTGTATGCTTTTTAAAAATCTATGTAATAAAAACTTAAATATTTGCTATGAAGGCAGGATTGCCCTTTTTTCACTACAAGGGCTTGGGAGCTATTGAAAGTTGTACTCCTTTGCCTTCTTTATATTACTTTTGAAAAGAAGCCTGGACCAAACTACATAATCTCTATAGCTACCCTTATGGAATTGTGGAGATGGAAAGACAAATAGAGCAGTAATACTAAGTCTCACCCCTAAGACATCTGTGGAAAGTCTTAATTCATATGGAGAATATAATACTCAGTCACTGAAGAAACTAGGAGTGTAATTTTGAGTAGATGAAATAAAGACTAGCTTGGGCAGTTCATAAATGCCATATTCCCACAGTCCTAAGATATGGGATCCAAGTCTATTTTTTCTTCTGTTTTGTTTTGTTGTATGGTTTTGTTTTAGAGGAACATTTCAAAAGTCTAGAAACAATCTGGCCTGAAAAATAAGAGTTATTACACCATGACCCTCTCACAATAGGCCAACTGCTCAAGAGCTGGTACCCTGGAGAGGAGATAATGAACGCCATCTTGCTAGAAGAGAGCCAAATTGTTAGGAGTACTGGAACTGAGTGACAGTAACAGCAAGGGGATCAGCAACACCAGCTGGGTATAGAGGACAGCAAAGGTGGAAAGATGGAGCACCAATAGAAAACAGTGAGTAGAGAACTGCTAGTGAAAAAAATACCTAATTCAATCAATGGGGACTCAAAAGCAGACACTAATATAGAAAAAATGCACAATAGTGAGGTGTGGTAGTCAGGTTCTAGGATTTCAAGAGGGGTTCAGAGTCTAACGGAAATAAGGCTTAGACTAATATTTTATATACCATAATATGCTCAATATACACACACACATATATATATATATAACATAAATATAAAATATCATAGCATAATATTTTTAGTAAGAAGAAGTAGATAAGGTACCTTTCAGAGCTATGGGAAATGAAGAACAGAGGTGAATGCAAAAGACAAAGCAAAATAATAATTCTATAAAATCAAAAGAGTGATGGATGAACAAAATCAATGCAGGTAGAATCAGAGAAACTATTTAATGTGGGAGAAAACTTTGCAACAAATATCCTTGATAAGAATCTGATATCCCAAATATATAACATGAAGAAATTGTCCCAAAAGTAGATAAAGGATAAGAATGAACTTTTTCAAAATGAATGTTTTTCAAAAGAAAAAGTGTAAACTAATGATAACTACATATAAAAATTGCTCCAAGTCACTAATAAAAGAAAAACAAAAAACCCACTAAGAGTTGATCTCATGCTCAGAAAGTTCATAATGATAAAATAAATTGTTGTGATTTGACTATAGAAAGACTGGCACACTAATTCACTTTAAATAGGTTTGTCAATTGGTCCAACCATTCTAGCAAGTAATTTGAACTTATGCTAAAAAAATAAATAAATAAAGACTAAATTGACCATACCCTTTGACTTGAATATCACATTGCTATGCATTTTCTCCCAAGGAGTTCAAAGGCAGACTGTTTTCATACACATCCAAATCCTCATAGCAGCACTGGTAACAAAGCACTAAAAATAATGTAGATATTCCCAAAAACAAAGATACCCATAAACAAATTGTGATTAATAAATGTAATGAAATATTACTATGTTCTGAGAAAAAAAGAATATGAAAAATTAAGAGAAACATGGAAAGACTTACATGAAATGATACAGAATAAAGCAAGCAGAACTAAGGGAATAGTGTACATAATTACTACAACAATGCAAACAGAAAGAATAATGCAACAAAACTGAATACTGTGTAATTTTAATGAAAAAGCATGGTTCCAGATAAAAGTTGAATGAAAGTATCTTTGGAAAAACAGAAAGAAAGGAATTAAAAATGGTTCTGTGGAGAGCTGCCATTCAGCCTTGATGCTTTCAGCTTCATCTCTCTAACCATTCCTTTTAGAGAAGTATAAGAGATGGTTAAGATCTTTTATCCTGAATCAAAGCCATTTCACATATTAGAATAGCGTTCTAATGGGGAAGCCTGAAAATTTCATTTCTTGTAGCAAAAAAATGACAAAAGAAGGATCTCAGTTTTTATATGGAGGGAAAGTATCTGTCTCAGTTCATCTTATATCTTATTCGTTTCCCACCTCTTATGACAGTTAAAGAGGCACCAATATTTAAGTTTGTATAGGAGATTGAAATTCCTAGCATAGATTATTTCTAGATTAGTACAAAAAAGTGAAAACAATTGAAAGGGACATGGCTAGAGCAAAGATAAACTTCATAAGTAAGACCTGAAAAATAATCATTTATTATTAAAAATAAGAAACACTTGAAAACAAAAAAGAAAGACTTCAGAAATATGAAAACTCCTCTAACCCCACCACCAGACTGCCACACCTATCATTCTTCTTTTGTTCACCCAAGGAATTATTGAGATAGTATGAGCTCATTGAATAGGGTAGATGTCTCAGTTCTATTTGGGCTTGGATGAAAAAAGTTTGTATGTCTTTCAATGTGTAAATAAATAACCATTCTACATTGTAAAGTTTTATATGCTTATAAAGGGATCTGGTGGCTATCTTTGTATAATTGCCTGATACTGATACATAGAATTTTCTATCTGGGTCTGAAAACTGGTACATAGAAATGAAAAACACTTAAAGTTTTGCAAGAGCCTTTGTGTCAAAATGTGATCCCTGACAAATCAACTATAGACTTGCCAAAGATCACAAAACTAAGTATGTGAGGTGGAATTTGAATCCCTGTCTCCTTGGCTCTAAGTCCTAGTGTTCTATCCACTATACCATGCTGCCTGAGATTTCATGTCTTTTTGACTAAGAGAATAATAATACCTTATATTGTTGTGGAATATTCAAAAGGTGGACATGGCTTCTAGGAGATATGGTAAACCCTCTGAGATTTCTTAAATCTTATGTGATATACAATTAAAAATTTGCAGAGTACAAATAGAAATATAGGATTACAGCCAGGGAGATAGCTCAGGATTGAAAAGATAATTTTGGAGCATAGAGAAAGAAGCTATCTTTTAAACAGGAGATTGAATCTCCTGGTTATAAAGTATTATTGATAGTTCCATTTGTATGGTTGTATCCCCTTATTAATCCTTTTGACATAAACTATAATAATTAGTGATTAAGTAATGCCCTGGGGAGGACAAAACAAGTTCATCATTAAAACTATTTCTAATCACATGAGAAAGTGCTCTAAATAGCTACTGATCAGAGAAATGTAAATTAGGACAACTCTGAGATACCACTACACACCTTTCAGATTGGCTAAGATGACAGGAAAAGACAAGGACAAATGTTGGAGGGGATGTGGGAAAACTGGAACACTACATTGTTGGTGGAGTTGTGAACGAATCCAGCCATTCTGGAGAGCAATTCAGAATTATGTTCAAAAAGTTATCAAACTGTGCATACCCTTTGACCCAACAGTGTTTCTATTGGGCCTATATCCCAAAGACATCTTAAAGGAAGGAAAAGGACCCACATGTACCAAAAATGTGTGTGGCCACCCTTTTTGTAGTAGCAAGAACCTGGAAACTAAATGGATGTCCATCAATTGGAGAATGACTGGAAAAGTTATGGTATATAAATGTTATGGAATATTATTGTTCTATTAGAAATGATCAGGAGGATGATTTTAGAAAGGCCCGGAGATGCTTACATGAACTGATGCAAAGTGAAATGAGCAGAAGAACTAGGAGATCCTTGTACACAACATCAATACTATATAATGATCAATTCTGATGAATGACTTTTTCCAACAATGAGATGATTGATGCCAGTTCCAATGATCTTGTGATGAAGAGACCATCTACACCCAGAGAGAGGACTGTAGGAAATGAATGTGGATCACAACATAACATTCTTACTCTTTTGTGTTGTTTGCTTGCATTTTGTTTTCTTACTCATTTACTTTCTTTTTTTTTTTTGATCTGGTTTCTCTTGTGCAGCAAGAGAATTGTATAAATATGTTTATACATATTTGATTTAACATATATTTTAACATGTTTAACATATATTGAATTGTTTGCCATCTAGGGGAGGGGATGGGGGGAAGTAGAAGAAAGTCTGAAGCACAAGGCTATGCAAGGGTCAATGTTGTCAAATTATCCATGCATGTGTTTTGAAATAAAAAGCTTTAGAAAAAAAGAAAAGAAATCTGGTATCACAAAAAAAAAACAGAATAAAAAGATGAACAATTCTTTAAAAGAAAAAAACCAAGTTCATCAAGCTCCCTGACTAGCAGAATTAATTTGAGATTGGAAGAATGAACTAGTCTATTTTGTCCAGAAAGATCCAAGAGAGACAGATTCCAAATGCTGTTTGAGTGTAGTCTGAAGAGAGGGAAAAAGTCATTATTTGGGGTCAAAAGTGGAATACAAGTAGTAGTGGGTCATTTATCAAAGGTCTTTGAGGGTAGAGATTATTTCATTTTCTGTTAATCTGTGTTTCCACAGTGACTAGCATAGTGCTAGTATAGAGTAAACATGTAATAAATGTGATGTTGATTGATTAATTCCAACCAAGGGAGAATCATGATGATCAAACCATACTTGAATAGCTAGGTAGATTTATTTTATGTACATTTCTAATTTTCTCACACAGGTGTATTATTTTTTAACTCTCTTTTGTTATAAATAAACCTCAAAAAGGCATTTTTGTTATCAAGGACAAGAAAAGCTAGAGCTGGGATAGAAGGAAGTGATTCCTAGGAAAAGTCACTAGGTAGTGATAACAACAGAGGAGGAAGGACAGGGAATTTATGTTTTGGTGGAGCAAGTCTCTGAATTCAGAAAACCAAAGGTACTTCGAATCCAATAAATCCTAGGAGCTCAGTAAGCACCTTAAGTGGGAGTTTAAGGATCAAGAAAGTTTTAGGAAGAAGTACAAGGCAAAAGGTTAGTGAGGTTAAAGGCAATATCTCTTGTCTTGGCTCTTGGAAGAAATATTGGTGACCTAGGAAGTTGACAATATGCAGGTCTATGAAGTTTAAGTCCTAAGCCTAGATTTTTAACAAGAAGTCATGTGAATATAGCTGAAAGTTAAAGCCATAGGAATTGATAATATCTCATAGGCACCAAGTGTGAAGAGAAATGAGGAAAGGTCTCAACCTGGCAGAACAGAATTGCACAGTAAGAGGAGAAAATAAAGCCATAGGGAAAAAGAGATATACACAAAATCTACATGATTTACATTTAAAATATAACTCACTTTCAAAGTCAACTAATATAAGAAAATAAAATTAGAAAATTATTTGTCCACTGAAAATGGAAAAAAAGATAGACAACCACAATTGTTGTTGTTTGTTGTAGAATCTTGTGAAAGGAGTGGGTAACAATAATGCCAAATGCTGTTACTGTTGTTATTTGTCTTTTCTTCTCCAAGAGGACTATGACTTTCAGGGAGATTACGCTATGACATGTAAATGAATTGGATTTAGATGAGGGAAAGCTGTGCAAGTTTACCTACCTCACTTTGCCCTCCAGAGATATCTGGGTCTAGTGGCCAGATAAAGATCAAGAAGACTAGAGATGTGCCTGGATGAAAAGCTAAAAGATTAAGGGAAATGCTGAATGAGGAAGGGATGTTAAACTTGGTCTTTAGGAAATCACTGAAGAACTTTAAAAGTGCTGCTAGCTGATATGATCACAAATCAAGGACTGAGTTCAAATTTGAGTTCAGACATTAACTAGCTGTGTGATCCTATGCAATTTCTATCTGCCTCAGTCTCCAGATTAAAATTAAAATTAAAAAGATACTAATACCATCTTCTCCTCTGCATTGTTATAAGGATCAGATGAGATAATATTTGTAAAGTGCTTTGTAAACCTTAAAAAGCTATATAAATGCTAGCTACATAAATACTAGGAAATGCCATTTCAGCAGACTGGCAAAATTATAATCATAGGATTTGGAGGTAAAAGAAACACTATAAATCCTAGAAGAGACTACAAGTGAGAAAACTGAGACCAGAATAGAATGTTACAAAAGGTAATGAATTTATTTATTCAAGGCCACACAGGTAATAACTGGCTAAGAAAGAAGTAAACCCAAATCTTCTGATGCCAAATGTCTTACTCTTTCCATTATATCTAGTCACCTCACTAATAATTTCTGACTTTGGGGAATCTTTTTTTAATGCTGTTGATAAAGAAGTGTATTCAGGGAAAGCTAACTGACCCACACAGAGATTAAAGTCTTGATCTTGGACTCCTTAAGACCATGCCATAGATATTCAGTGAATCAACCAGAGGCTACATAATCACATACACCTGCACATTTGTGTGCAAGATAAACTGGAGGGAAGGATGTATGCACACATCAACCATAGGCTTTGATTGGCAGCAAACCAAAGGCGTTCATGAATGTATAAAAGTAAAACAAACACTTTATTTAAGGAAAAGGCAACTTGAAAAAAAGAAGAGGCCTAATAAATAACTCAGTATGGCTGGCTCAAGCACTTTAAGGCCAGTATCTGTGATAAGCAATAGAAGCATTAATATAAAATGCTTCACTATAAATGAGAACAATTCAGGCTGATATATCACAGTGAAACTGACTGTTGGATGACATGCTTTTAAATGATGTTTACTATCAGAATGGTGAGGTTATTTGGTAAGAATAAGGCAGAAATGGCAGAAAGCTTGGTGCTAGGGGAGCAGGCTTTCATTAGCCTAAAGGTTCAGGAATGAAGGAGTAAGTGATAATGATGACATGAAGAGCTGAAGCTAAGCAAAGGTAAAATTTTCTTCCAGTATATTTTGAGGAATTTAAGAAATCATTAAGTAACAGTATTATCTAAGAGTATTAATTACTTCTCTGCATCTTAGGTGTGCTTATTTATTTGCATATTGTCTCCCTATTAGAATGTAAGCTTCCTGTGGGACTGGAATTGTTTTTGTCTTTCTTTGTATCCTTAGCTTTTAGCATATAAGAAAAATTTAAAAACATGCTTGTCAATTGATTGTTTCAGAGCCCTGAGACTTCCTCTCTAGTCCCAATTCTGTCAATAATTAACTGTCTGACCTTCGGCAAGTTATTTAACTTCTCTCTGTAGTTCAATATTCTTTTTTATAAAGTTGGAATAAATATTATCTGAAATATAACATACTGTACCTAGTCAATCAAGCAACCAATATGCATTGATGTAGCACATACGATGGGTTAAGCATTGGGAATACAAAAAAGAGGCAATAGTAGGTCCTATCCTCAAAAATCTTACTATCTAATGAGGGATGGAGCATGCAAATAAATTTGTGCAAATAAGCTATATACAACATAAGTATTTAACCAAGGGAGACACTATTTTTAAGAGGGATTGGAAAAGACTTCTTATAAATTATTATGTAGATTAAGTTAAATAACAGACTTGAATGTGCTTTGTACTCTGCAAAGTACAAGTGCAAAGACCTATACAAAATGTAAAACCAATTATTGGGTCTGGTCATTGTATAGATCCATTCTAAGTAAACTACCATCCAATTCTTATTCCTCAGTCTTTCCTAGAGAAAAATAGCATGAATAACTTTGTCAAATCTAACTATAAATTGTCTAGCAGTTCCCTGATCTACCTGTTTAAGAAAAGAAATGAGGTTAATCTGATATTGTCATATGATAGAGATAGAATAATTTTCTCATTTATTATATCTATCATGTTACTCTACTCTTAAAGAACCTATTCTCCATTGAGGTAAAACAGAAAGGAAAGAAATAAATATTAATTAAGCACTTACTATGTGCCAAGCACCATAGTAAGAGCTTTTTGGAAATGACCTCATTTGGTTCTCACAAAAACTATGAATATAGCACAGCATAGTGAAAAGAGCACAGGTATTGGATTAAGGAAACCTAAAACTATACCTTAACTTAAGTAAGTCACTTGATTTCTCTGAAGGTTTAGTTACCATATCTGGAAAACTGGGTTTACATGGTCTGTGAGGAGGTAGAATGTGTGTGGGGGAAGGAAAGGGGAATGAATGGGGAGAGGGTATCTGTCTCTGTATGAGTGTGCATACATATATATGTATATACACACCCACAAATTCATTCAAATGGATATGCAATGATAATTGTGGAAATATGTATAGAAGAATTGCACATGTTTAACATATATTGGATTACTTGCCTCTAGGGGAAGGAGTGAGGTGGGAAGAAAGGAAAAAATTTGGAACAAGGTTTTGCAAGGGTGGATGGTGAAAATTATCTATGCATATGTTTTGAAAATAAAAAGCTTTAATAATAATAAAATAAAAAACAAATGGATTTGCAATATCATAGATCCAGAAGATCCCTCCAATAATGCAAATCATAGCCTACACATCCTTTTCCATCCTGCTCTTGTCCCCAAGTTCACCACAGTGGATTTACCCAACATGCTGGAGACTATCATCACATTGTCTTTATATTCAATAGGGAGGCATGTAGGCTGACCACCTATCATCCCTTGCTCCTAGAACATGACCAACCCTTCTCATATCACTAGGATATAATTCCTCCATAATGTTATTTATTCTTGTGCCTTTGCCTACACCCACCATTTTTTCCTTGTGATATTTTTGCTTTTAGTTCCTTAATAACTAATACAAAATAAGTAGATGAGTATTTACTGAGGAAAAGCACAAGCAGTTTAGGGAAAGTAGTGAATGTCTTTATGTTCAGTAGAACTTCACCATAGCCTTGAACAAAACTAAAGATACTAAGAGGAACAGGTGAGCAAAGAGAATGTTATTGGGATGTGGAAGAGATATCTAACGCTAAGACATGGAGACTGGAGATAGAGAATAAAGTGTTATGCATGAAGAACAGCAAGAAGCTTCCATGAATGGAGGAGAAAGATATATAATATTCCTGGAAAAGTAGGTTAGACCCTATTTGTAACAATACATCCATTTACATTCTGCTCCCATCATACCATAAGTCCCATCCTAATATAAGTTCTCACAGAAGATCTACATAATGTATGCTAAAGCCCCTCCTCACTTTTTCTTGTTATCATAAGGATGACAAGAGAGCACATGGGTTGTCCATTGGTATCCTTCAGCCATAGGATTAACTCATCTACTTTCTTTTTTCCTCATGCTTTTCACTAACAACATTCCTCACTCCACTTATTCTTAATTTTTCATTTATAATGTGCCTGCTCATAACCACTATCCCCTAAGTGTGATGACTTACTTTCAGTTCTTCAGAGACTGTTGTATTCCATGTCTCATAATCATACAATGAGAGAAGAATGTCAGCATTTTAAAGATGGGTCTTTGTTTCAAAGAAAAGCTCTGGCTTATTAAAAGGGCTTTGCAATTTCCCAAAGGCAATCCAGGTGCTTTCCTCCTCCTGTTCTTTTCTGGGTCTACCTTATTGTCCCTTTACCAACAATAAGTTCTATGTCTAAATCAACCAAAACTAAACCTCAAACCAAACCACACAAACAAATGAGCAAATATCCAATGCAGCCAAACCCTGAGTCCTCACAGTCTGGAGTGCATTGTGTTTGACAGGCACTAAGTTTCCTCCCAGGCCACAGTTGTAAATCTACACTGAACAGATGTACTATATGGAAATGCTTAAAAAATTATTAGGAACAGCTTTTGAATTAGTGGTAATAAAGCCATACCTGCAGTCCCTGCTTATTTTGCCAAAATGTTTAATAACTTAAAAAATCAAAACCTGTTATAGTTATAAAATGTAAATATGTTACATCCCCACCTCCAACCAAACACACACACACCCACACTCCCCTATGTGTGTACTCACCCCCCACTCCCACAATCTTACAACTTACAAATGGGAGAACAGAGTTTGAATCCTACTTTTAATTTTGTCAAGAACCTGCTGTATGAAGTTGCAAGAACTCATTTAATTTCCTTGTTCTTTACTTGTCTTCTCAGTAAAACCAGTCAATCTATAAGCATTTTTTAAACTCCTACTATGTGCTAGGTACTGGAGATGCAAAGACATTGTAATACTCCAGGAGAAACTGAGGCAGTAGTATAGATTGGAGATTAGGTAATATTTTATTGATGTTAATGGAGAGTTTAGAAGCCATAGCTATGGAGCAGGACTGAAGAGGACTCTCATCTCAAAGCACCTAATCCCAGAGAGGTTAGACTGGCAGCCATTAGCCAGCTGTCTGGATCTCAAAGTATCCATCAATTAGTGAGTTTGGTTCAAGGATTCTTATAGGGCTCCTAGCACTCAGGGGAACAAAGAAGAACAGGCAGAAGGAGGGGCAGGGCACTGGAGGGATTGGAGTTCCAGGAAAGGACTATAAATTCAGTTCTGACCAGTTGGGGGTATAGAGGAAGGGTCATAAATTATAATAAGTTTGGGAAGAAGCTAGAGACACTGAGTCTGAAGCCAAAAGATAAGGGGTATGTCTAGGTATTTGAGATGGGCCATCTGGAGGTTTTATGACTCTTTGGAATTCCAACATCCATTTCTGTGCATCCCAACTATTCCTGTTGATAAGAAGAGGGGGGATTGCTACTGAGTCAGAACAATTAAGGGAAACCGAGACAGAACAATTGAGGGAAACTGAGACATGGAACTGTGGCACAACAACATGAACAGAATAGTTCCATTACTCAAGAAGCTTACTCTAACAGGAAAGACAAGCAGATAAACAAATATGTATCAAAACAAAACATACTTGTTTTGGAGGGAATGCCCTAATGGATGGAAGGGGATATCAAGAAAGGTTTTGTGTAGCAGATGGACATGAGCAAAATGCTGAAGGCATTAAGGGATTCTAAGCAACAGAACTAGGAGTTAATGCATTTCAAACAAAGCAAAGGGAGCCTCTTTGAGGCAGATAGGAAGAAAAATGATACTAGTTTCTTACAGATGAAATTATGCCCTAGTAAAAAGTAAGAGGGAGGTAAAATTTCTTTGAAAACCTAGAGTACACACAAATGGGGTAGATTTAGAAAAAGAAGGTTGTGCTCTGGAATGCATTCTCAGAGACCTTTTGCAACTTTCTAATCTAGGGATCTTGGAAAATTAATTAGAGATACTCATTCAAGGTCCTCCACAATCCCTTCCCTCTTCCCTATATCCTTCCCTCTCAATAAGTAGCCTCTGATCTAGACAAGGCCACCTTTTTCACTTTTTCCTCATGCTTATTTTTTTCTCAGTACTTTTGATTATACTGTCCCCCTGTGTGGAGTATCCTGATCCCTCTCCTCCATCGAACCACATCAAGTCATCTTTCATGGTCTTAATCAATTCCTTACTCCTCCCAGAAGTCTCCCCTCACCACTACAATACTTACTAGTTCTGTTTTTGTTTTGTTTTCTGTGTTAATTCCTACAGCATTTAAGAGTCTGAATCACAAAGAGATTGGTCACTTGTGTTCTTGGACATTTATCTAGGTTTCTTGTATCCTTATATTCTTCTCTTACTTCTCCATGTGAATCTTCCTGCTCCTATGAGCTCCCTGAGGGGACTTTGTCTCTTTCTTCTGTCTCCATTTACCACTTTTCTGGACACAAAGAGTGACTTTCTCAATGCTTTATATATAAGTAAATAAAATGTCTACTATGATGGTACTCTTTTTTAAACCTAAGTAGAGCTATAGAGTCATAGCTCAAGTAATTAAAATATGAAAGGACGAGAGAGAACATTACATCCAAACCCTTTATTCTAAGTGAGAAGAAACTCCGACCCAGAAGGGAAGTGACTTGGACTCAATCAACAAATAATTAATCAATAAACATTTTTTGAGTGCCTATGTTTTGTCAGGCATTGTGCTAATCACTGGGGATGCAAAAAGAGGCAAAATTCAATTCCTGCCCTCAAGAAATTTACAATCCAATGGGGGAAACAACATATACAAAGCAATCTATATACAGGATAAATTGTTGCTGTTATTATTGTAATTAAGAGAGGGAAGACACTGGAATTAAAAGGACTGGGGAAAGCTTTCTGCAGAAGTTCAGATTTTTGTTGAAACTTAAAGAAAAACAGGTGTGTCAGTAATAAGAGTGGAAGAGAAAGAATATTCAGGTATGGGGGACATCCAGAGAGAATACCCAGAGCCAAGGATGAAGTATCTTATTGAATTAACTAGTCTGCCAGAACAATTTTTTCCACAAGAGTAGGAAACCAGAACTTTCTGATGTCACCAGGACCCTAAAGGCACAGTAGAGCTACTTCTTGGAAAGCAAGGGTACAAAATGGGAGGCAGGAATAAAGCCTGATGATTGCAACATTTATGGCTTTTTCCTCTTCCTCTAAGTTTTCTCAGAAGATCCTAAATATCTCAATACTGATATGTGCTTGTAGGTCTCAGGTGTCTAACAGGTCATTAAGAGAGGCAGGCAATAATTGGGCCAGCAACTAGTCAAGCTAGCTAATAGTGGCTATAAAAGAAAGAGACCATGGATTCCCTCCAACAGTTTTACTTGCAACATTGTGTAGCCATGGTACCTGGATCAGACTTCTTTGCTCTGATCAGTAAATGGCCTACAGACTAATCAATATCATATACACTGAAAGCCAGTCTCCCCTCTAGAAGGTCTTCAAGTATGCAAACAACTATATAGAGAGAAATCATTCCTTCCTAGCTACTCCATCATTCTTTCCAGCATGATGACAATTCTTAGGGCGCGGTATCTTGCTCATGAGATTGATGCCCAAGAGCTAAGGACTCACTACAAACTCAAAGATAAATGCAGGCTGCATTCAGACAGACTAGAGTAGATTTTTAATAAAATTTTAGCTTTTTCCAAGTTCCCCCAATGAAACTTAAGAACAATTCCTTAATCATTCATTCACTTGAACAAGCTAGCTTAGATAGAATAGCTAGTTGCCTTTGAAATGCTTCTGGAGCACTGGGAAATCCCCCACATCCCTTATTGTCTTTCCTTGTCACTTCATGAAAGTCTAGACTTTGTTACCATGACTGAAATTCTATCAATTAAATCATCTTAGGTTAAGAAACTCATCTTGAGTTTTAAGGTTTTAAAAGAACCTGAATTCATCTGTCACTGATCACCTTGAACTCAGTCATTTAATTCCTCTTTGCCTCCAGAGTTCAGATTCAATGACCTCTCAGGTTCCTTTTTAATCTGTATCTATGATCCTATGATCCTTTTTGGTCAAATATGTTTGTTCTTCATTCATATTACACCCATTGACCACGAGTAGCTTTCAAAACCTTTCCCTGGCGTTCTCCTTTCCCTCTATGTTATCTAACTTTGTTATCTCATTAACCTCCATGAGTTCAATTTTCATCTATATGCATATGATTCCCATACTGAGTTCTAGTCTTGCATCAATGAATGATGTTTAGATAACTTAAGCTGGTTGTCCTGTAGACATCTCAAACTTACCATGTCTAAGACAGAACTCTTCCCCAAAAGCCTATCTTCTTCTAAGCTTGCTTATTATAATGGTTAAGATGCCATCATCTTCCTGGTCAGCAGGGCTTACAATCTTGGTGTCATCCTCAATCTTTTAAGTTTACTCATTCTATTTGTTCACTCATTTGCCAAATATCATAGTTTCTATGTTTACAATATCTCTCAGATATGTATCATTGTCTCTACTTATAGGGCTGAACTATTGAAGCATCCTAATTGGTTTCCCCACCTCAAGTCTCTCTCTTTTTCAATCCATCCCTCACTCTGTTGCCAAAAATGATTTTTGCAATGTGTAGAACTGATGTACGTTCACTCCCCTACCCTACCTAAAAACTCTAATCGCTCTCTATTACTTCCAGGATAAAATATAAATTCTTTTATTTAGCATTTAAGATTCCTTATAATCTAGCTTCTCCTTACCTTTCAAATCATATTATACTCCACAAAGCCAATTACAATTCAGTTTACTTGCTGATCCTAACATATGATAGATCACCTCTCTTCTCCATGTCTTTGGAAAAATTGTCTCCTATTTTTATAATGTTTTCTCTTTTTATCTCCATTCCTGAAATTTTATTGATATAGAAAACTCCCAGTGTGGAAATCCCCCCTATCAATGCAAATCAGCACCTGTTCTGCAACTTAAAGTCATAAAGAATTCCTGGGTCACTTAGAGATTAAGTAATTTACCTAATTCTTGCCACCTGTATGTTTCAGTAGTAGGACTCAAAGCTCCATTTTTCCTGGCTTTGAGGACAGCTCTATACGTATATTACAACATTTTGCCTCAAAAGAGAATTTTGTGTCTTGAGGCAACTTAAGATCATTGAACATACTATGTGATTTCCTAAATGCAATCCACTCTCATCATTTCTTCCTATTCACTTTTGAGCTTGTTCCTTGTTCATTTATAATCCAAAATTTATGCACTGATTGACCTAACTTATTGGATTTTATTTCATGTCATAATATGGGCAATATTGAATTTTCCGTTTGATTTTTTTCCTGTGCAGATTGTTAGGACAATCTCTTTTTAGTGACCATGAATACTCCTATTAAAGTGCTGCAGTATTGTGAGGTTTGGCACCGTTGGCACAAGATCAACTGCAAATAGGAATAACTACAGGACCTCATTACGTCTGAGCAAATCCTTCACTCATTTGTATGCTGTACAGGATATATTCCACGACAATGGAAAACATATTTGGAGAGCATATGACTATTTGCTGTATGTCTTCCTCTATACTGATACTTAAAGAGTCTTAGAAAAATAGTATTTCCATTATAACTACAAAGGGTTACTTTTTTGGTTGTCAACAGACACCAAACACAATGAGATCTTCTGTTCTTTATGTTACTTGGTCAATAAAATAACTGTAGCACTGTGGCTTGTTGAAAAGTGTCTATAACTTTACTTGTATCCTTTTCATGTTTTCATCATTTGCTATCAATACACATATAGTTTAATCTCATAAGGACTTTATAAAGATAAAAAATAGGCATAGGGAAAAAGTGGTCACTTAAAAAAAAAACACCATCTGTAATGATTTCCATTCTTTTCACATTTAAATTGCAATTTTCCAGCACAAATTTCATAGGATGAACCATAGAGGACATCCATTTTTCATTTTATAAATGAAGAGACAGAGGACCAGAGAAATAAAACTTACTTCCATGAGATAACAGAGTTAATAAGTACCAAAATGTGGATTTGAACCCAGGTCTTTTGATTCGAGACCTAATACTCTTTACACTATACTATTTTTTAAATCTTCTGCGTGTGGTCAGATCTAGCCTCCTTTCACAACTTCATCTTCTTAAATGACATTTCCATTTCCTCATATAGCACATGAGGTGCTGAGGTGTGAAGAGTCCAAATGTGGTGTTTCCACAGTCATTGATGATGAGAATAGATCACCATAGAAACGCTGGCAAATTTGTTTCATCTTGTGTCTATTTGTTGTCCTCCTTCCAGTTTCATCTATAAATGCTCTTGGGATGATCTGGGTTAGTTGGGGCCCCTGCCAAGCTTTTTGCAGACTCATTTTCTTCTTCACTGCTTTTTTTCTATTTGGTGAAACATATTGCTCATAACTTTCTATCATTTTCATCCATAATGTTGTAGGAATTATCTTCCACTTTAAACTGATGCCAATCTTTTCTGCCATGTCCCTTTACTATGAAGGGAGATAGATTTACTGAGGTGGTTTCTGGCCTCTTTTTGCCTCCACATTGTGGTGACTACTTTATATAAATTCAAATTCTCTAAAGAAATAGTGATATTTAGTGTCAACATCTTTACCTTTATCCATTTCCAAAGTCTTTTTTTTTAAAGAAAAAGTCAATTTGGAACTGTTTAAATTGCACACAATAATCTTGTTTTAATCATTCTTCTAATTCTTTGTTAATTTTGATTCCTTTTTTAGTCAATGATTTGATTATATATTAACAATTAACTTTGAGATGACTCCTATGTCAGTAACTAGTCATTTCCTATCTGTGGGATATAATCAATTTTATTTTATAATATATATTTTTTATCTTGAATACTCATAACACTCTCTAACATTCTTACTGGAAATCATAGAATTAGAGTTGTTAGAACTCTTGTAGGCCACCAAGTCTAACTCTGTTATTTTGTAATTTTTATTATATGAAAGAAGAATATCATAGTTCAGAGTTCTGTTCCTTTCATCACTCTTCCTCACTGAGCAAAGAAAATAAATTAAAACAACCACATAAAATAAAGTACTTAATAGGACTGTATAGACTAACATGGTCACATTGGTCATGTCCAAAATTGTTTTACTTTCTGCATTTCAGTTTTATCAACTGTCAGAAGGTGAGTGGTATGTTTTATCTTTATCCTTTTGAATGTAAGGATTTGCCTCCCCTCTGAGATGGCTTTCTATTTACTCTGAAGGCACTGTAAGCACTGGGGAAATAAAAAAAGGCAAAAACAATTCCTATCCCTGAAAAGTTTACATTGTTGTAATGGAGGAGATAACATATAAATAACTAAGCACGTTAAAATATATATATATATATATATATATACATGCACACAAATATATATACATGTATTCACTTATATGTATCATATATGCATATATAGCATTGATATTGTATATACATATATGCATATATTTGCGTATATATGTGTGTGTGTGTGTGTGTAAAATAGGTCATTTCAAAGGGAAAGGCACTAGCATTCGAGGGATGGAGGCTCAAGAAAATATTTTCTGTAGAAGATAGAAGGTGAACTGAGTTATGAAGGAAATCAGAAAAGCCAGAAGATAAAGGAATAAGTGAAAGGATTCTAGGTATGAAGGTTAGTTGTTGTCCTTCATTCTAGAAGAGGACCAAAACAACATCACTTATTTTAGAGTTGAGTTGCAGTATGTCTGACTGTGGCTGATTAGACTAATACCAGCTCAGAGTGCTCTGCCACAGGTTAGACAAAAATAGACCATATGAACATTTGAAGTAGTTTCTATAATATTGAACATCTTACATCTCTTTTTGACTAATTCAGTTCTGCTTTGTTCACAGAGCACAAAACCTTCTCTGATGAGGGCACTCCCTGCTGAGTGGTCTTGTAACAGTATCTCCAAAGTCATATGATCAATTCTAAAGTTCTTAAGAGATATCTTGAAAGTGTCCTTGTATTGCTTTGTCAGACCACCTAGTGAGCACTTGCCCTGTGTGAGTTCTCCATAAAATAATTTTTTTTTGCAAGTGTACATTTGGCAATCAATCAATGTGGCCAGCCCCAACGAAGTCGTGCTCTCTGCAGTAGAGTTGGAATGTTTGGCAGTCTAGTCCAAGAAAGTACCTCTGTGTCTGGTACCTTATCCTACCAGGAGATCATCAAAATCTTCTTGAGACAATTCAAATGGAAGCGATTCAGTTTCCTGCCATGGTGCTGGTATACTGTCTAGGTTTCACAGACATAAAACAATGAGGTCAGCACAATGGTTCTGTTGACCTCCAGTTTGGAATTGATGGTTCCATTTATGGATGATGTAGTGCTGGCTGATGGAGGACCTGGGTTTTCTTGATGTTAATTATTAGGCCAAAGTAGCACAAGTGGCAGAGAATACTTTGTTGCATTTCAGTTTCAGAGACTGTATTGAGTGCACAATCATCTACAAACAAAAAATGATTCACCAATACTCCTTCCACTTCAGTTTTGGCTTGTAGCCTTTCCAAGTTGAAGAATTTACCATCAGAGCAGTAGCTGACTTTGATTCCATTTATGAATTGAAGGAGTTTGATAACATGGCTGAAACATGGGAGACAGTTATTGAAAAGGCAGGAAGATAGGATATGGAGAGTTATATATGAGGAAAAACAAATAGACTAATATATCTAAAGTAAAAGGGTAAGTGGAGAAGAGTAAAGTATAAGATGAAAAAGATAGGGAGGGTCCAGGTAAAAGTAGCACAACTTTTCACTAGCAAAAGCTTGCTAGGGACTTCAGTCCAAAGGTATAAATGCCGCAAAGCTCTGAACTGATGCAGTTGGAAAAAAATAGGGTCTACTGGTGAAAGGGAAATCATGCTCTTAAGTTATCAGTGACAGGTTAGAAAACTGAAGGCCAGAGAGAATGGGACAGATCAAAAGACACTATGTATGTGCACAGGAAAGCTGTGCAGTATTCTACCAAACCTGTAGGAAACAACATATCATATAACTGGAGCTAGTTTTAAACCATTCAAAGTTATACCTAACTTTGGTAGTACAGAGACATCGGCTTGCGAATCCTGAATTGTTCAGTGTAGGAGAAGACTGAGATCTTATGAGTTCTAATCCCCAAGAAAACTATTATCAGATGGAAATGAGTTGGGATATAAGTGATAAGGAAAATAAGGGGAAAGGAAGGAAACAACTGAAATTACTAAAGATTTTAAGAAGAAAACTGAAAAACTTGAACATAAACAGATAAATCAACAAAAAACCCAAAACAATTAGAATAAAAGGAAATAAAGGTCTCCAGATCTAGTACATTAGTTCACATAAATACTGGGCAGAAAGAAGGGAAGGAAGAAAAATTCAACACAATGATACAGAAAATCTTGTGGAATTTAAATAAAATAGCGAGTCACATCATGCTATTACTGAGTGGTTTAAAAGAGTAATGAGAATTATGAGAACAGAATTTTTGTCTTGCACAGAAAAGAAAAATGAACAGAATAAGACAACTTCAATCTGCAATAGCAAGCCCCACCAAAGAAACAAAAGAGAGAAATATAGATTAGGGAATTCAAATACACAGAATTAAAGACAAATCTAGGAAAAGAGAAGCAAAAAAAGCATTAAAGGAAAATATGTCGACTATGTAATTAAAACATGTAAAATTCAAAGATAGGAAGTGAAGGAAGACTCCTAACTCTGAAGCCTCCAAGAAAACAAGACAAAAAAATGAAAGGAAAAAGGAAAAAAAAAAACTTTACATCAAAATGAAGGAAATAGAAGAGACCAGCCCCAAACTTCTAAAAACAGAAAATGAAATTCCAATTGGAAAAAATTCACAGATCAACTCAAAACAAGTGACTTCACATCAAGTTATGTATTGGTTAAATTTGCCAATTCAATGCAGTAACAAATTCTGCAAGCCATTAGGAGATATGTTCAATGACAAATAGATATTCCCCTGGAGATAAATGACCAAACAATGAAAAAAAGAACTGCAAAGCATTTCTAAAAAGAAGGAAAAGCTACAAATCACTAATAATAAGAGAAATGCATATCAAAACATCACTAATGATTCATTTCTCAAAATACATATTGGCAAAAATGACCCTAAAAAATGGCAACAGATAATACTGGAAAGATTATAGGAAGATGCTCTAATACATTATTGGTGGAGTTGTAAAATGGTACAAACATTTTGGAAAGCAATTTGGAATTATGTAAATAAAATGACTAAAATATCCATATCCTTTGAAATAGAGACTTCATTACTGAGCTTATAGCCCAAGGCCAAATTTTTTTGTGATCCCTAAAAATTGGAAACAAAGTAGATGCCATCATTTGGGGAATAACTAAACAAATTGTGATATATTAATATAGTGGAATATTATTTTGCTGTAAAAATTATGTGCATGAGGAATACATAAAAGTATGGGAAAAATCTATAAGAATTATTACCCAGGAAACAGAGCCAAGAAAAAATGTACATAATAACCACAACAATGGAAGTAGAAAGAAAAATGATATACCAGAAAACAAAAATGATTGTAACAAAATTAAATAGATATATACATACATACATACCTATACATATGTTTGTATTTGGATAGATATGTATGATTCAAGTAAAATGATGGGAAGGGACGCCTAATCTACTCTTTTGAGGAGGTAGAAGGTCCTTGGTGTTCCACACTTCACATATTTGGGGCTTTTTTAATATATCAATTCTTATATTTAATTTTTTATTGTTCTTTTTCTACTTAAAATATAGTATTTATCATATTAAATGATCTGTGAAAGGGAAGGAAAGGGATACATGAAATACTATGGTGATACAGCAAACAAAAAATATCAACAAAAAAGAAAATATTCTTTTTGAAATCAGTTCCCCAGGATGAGAACTGAGTTCTGTGAGCTTAGAACTTTTGAAACTTTGGCGTGTGAGTTACACAGCTTGTCAGAAATAAGCCAATACTATTATGCACCTGCCCATTCTTCAAATTCCACCATATTAACTGCATAGTCTATAACATCTGATGCCTTTGTGGAATGGCCAATCTACTTCACTGACCATTAAATCTAGGAAGCACACTTCCTGTGCTTTGTTGCCAAGTAGAAAGATATGGGAAAGTGGGAGCATAATTTTGCTACTGTGGAAACAGTGGTACCAACAGGGACTTGAATATCAGATTTTGTTTGGGGACTCTAGAGCTGGGCTTTTATCATGCTGGGGTGGGGGTACAATCACTTAAATGAGAGGAATTATCATTTTTACAGTAGTCTCAGGATAATAAATTGCTAGGGCCTAAATATCCGTAGATTATTCTATCTGAGTTTATCTTGTTGCGACAGAGCCCCATGCTGTAATCCATCATTCTGTGTCTCCGTAAAACAGCTTGATGGTGCACATGTAGTCTCCTCAAAATAAAGTTGTAACATTTATACATAATAACTTATTGGGTTGCAGGCTTTGTGTTGAATTACACTTGATATTATCTGATATTTTATTGGACCCCACACAAGCTTTTGCCTAATATGGCAGTTTGTACTAAGGAGAGTTAAATGAAAACTTGACTGTAATAAAGAAAATTAAAAAGTAAATGAGGAAGGAGCTGAGGCAACATACCCTGAAGATCAGAGATTGTCTAAGTAAGAGACAAGACCAGGCAGAGATAAAGAATGGGAATGGGGTGGCTGGTGCCTAAATTGGAATATATTGTTATATGCAGAATATAACTCCCAAAGAAATCACCTTCAATGGGTTAAATCCAGAGCCTACAGCAAGTGTCCAATGCCTGATAGCTATCCATATAAAGCACTCAGCTAGACCTGCACTCCTTAGGCAATGAATATTTCCCTACCCACCAGTCCAAACTTAATCTGTCTTATTGCCTCAGGGTTATTGCTTTCCTCTAAGCCAATCAATGATAAATGAATCCTTGCCAAATGGGAGATAACAGATACTGATGGGCATTATTACTTCCAAGGAACATGAATATCACCACTGTACTCTTCCTTGTTTGATCATCTCAACTATTATGGTCAGTTCTGGATGACATACTCTAAGAGGAATTCTGGCACTCCAGGGAGAGTGAACAACATAAAGAGGGAATTTAAAGCCATGTTATATGTTAACTTCAGGACTTTAAAACATCCATTAGATGTTCAAATTTTGTTTTAAAATACAAATTATATAGTATATAAATCTTGGTGTCTTGATCAAATTAGAATAATCATACTTAAATTAGGCATACATTCTATGATTGGTCTACTGCATAACAGTAAACATAGTATTTTATACAATTAAGGTGTTTCAGGAATTTTAAGTATTATTATGTAATTCTTGTATCAGGAAGGATCTGGATGTATTGAGAATCCTTCTTACTCCTCCAGGTCTAAGCCTCTTAAACTGTAGTTTACAGCCCCATGTGTGGTCTTAACTGAATGTGGGGGTCATGAAATTATGATTTATTATCAGCAAATGTTTGATTTGTATACCTATTTTATATACCTATATACCTGGGATCACCCAAAATATTTCTTGGATGAAAAAGGTTGTGAGTGAATAAAATTTAAGAATCCCTGATGTTGGTCACTGCCCCTAACCAACTGATCTTGAGATTTCAGTATTAGATAGCTGCCTCCCAAGTGTAGGCATCAACCCCTTAAAATCAGAATAATAGTCAATAGTCAGTCAATAAGCAGGTTAACTACCTACTCACTATGTGCCAGGCACTGTGCCAAGTGCTAGAGATATGAAGAAAGGCAAAAGACAGGCCTTGCCTTTGAGTTCATGTTCTAATGAGTCATAAGTCTCAAGCATGATTAATTCACACGTTTATGAAAATGGAGAAAAGCCAACCCTACAAAAAGCAACAAATACCCCAAAAGTAACAATACCCCAAGCCTACTCCCACAGACATAGACAAAATCAGTGACTTGGATTTCTCTTAGTAGGACTCCTGTGGGAGTCTTCCCTTGTTTAGAAGCCCCACTCTGCCACTGGATTATTTATTTCTCTACATCAGTGGTATCCTCTGATTGTGCAGTGCTGCTTGTTTATGGCAGCTCCTGCTCACCTTTATGTTCATCAGCTGTCTTAGGTCATTGCTCACCATCACTATTCCTTTTCATTGTCTTCCATGACTCTAAGCAGCTTTTCTCAGCTCCCAGAACTACTAGTTATTTTGGTGTTGCCATAGTGCTGCCTTCTGCAGCTTTGTTCTTCCCCTCAATTTGATCAATTCAATGCAATTCAATTCAAATGCAAAAAAAAATTATTAGTTACCTAGTATATACACGTCTATGTGGTAGGTACTTGGGACACAAAAACAAATGACAAATAATTCCTGACTTCATTTTTTGGGGGAAAATATACAAACAAATACAAAATATTTTGAGGATAGGGAGAAAACTGATTACTAGAGATATCAAAAAGGAAAAAAATGCATAAAAATGGCACTAAGGATAAGCCTTTAAGGAATCTAGGAATTCTGAAAGGTGAGGAGGGGGTGCATTTCACATATGGGAAATAAACTATGCAAAGGTGTGGAAGCAGGAGATGAAGTAAGGCTAACAGTAAGCACAACAATTTGGTTGCAATTTAGAAAGCAAGATGGAAATAATGTGAAATAAATCCTCAGCCTACCGCAGATGGTGCTCTTTACCTTTTCCAGGGGACCAGTTCTTTAACAGCTGGTCCCTATGAGCAAAATCTCCTGGTACACTTAGTGCTTTAAAACACACTTCTGTTATTCTTAAGCTTTATTTTGCTCCATATCTCCACAGCCTGAGGCTTCACAACAAAGTCTTTCATGGAATACAGAATCATGTTCTCATGGACTTCACAAATGGAGTCTTGCTTTCCAACTCCATGCAAAATCACAGTGATTCATTATCTTTTGCCTCTGTTTTCAGCATCCAGGTGGTATGCCTAAAGCATACAAGCATATTTCCTGCTGTGACTAGAAACTTAAAGGTATCCCAGAAGTTATTCCAATTACCCAGGACTACTTCCCCAAAATTTAGGAAATAGAAGAATAACAGAGATCTACTTCACCAGGGATCCAGGAAGAGAAAAATGTGTGTTCTCTGCTACAACAATTATAATCAAATTGCATTAACACTAATGACAATTCTTCCATATTTTAAATAGATTGGACTTCATGAAAGGTTGCAGCTAAAATGTTGATTATCTGGTAGACAAGCTATTTGCTTCTCCAAACTTAGCTAAACTACTATTTTGCTGCTTTAATAGAAAGATTACATGCAGAGTTAAAAATATGATAATTCCATTATCTTTTTTCAGACTATATACAAACTATATATTCTCTGCACCATATTTCAGCAGAGACATGGAGAATCTAAAGTTCATAATTACAAGCCCAAAAGCATACTATAGGAGTGATTGAATTAATTGTGTAAATTTAATCTAAAAGAGAAAAAAAATCCTTAAGGTTCAATTGACAAATGTCTTGAAGTATTTGAAGGATTCTCATTTGGAAGAGACTTATTCTTCATAGTTGAAGAAAGGCACCAGATACAATGGGTGGAAGGAACTTATTTTGGTTCAATATAAGGAAACATTTCATAAAAGTAAAGTTGCTCAAGAAATTGAATGAGCTTCATATGTAATCAGGGATATCTCCTATCAGTAGAGGTATTTATGGAGAATCTGGATGGCCATTTAAGAAAGCTGATATAGAAAAGTTTCCTGTTTCAAGTAAGGGTTCACATAATCACAACATTTGAATGCTGGAAGGAATCACCAGAAACCATCCAAGCCAAACATTGAAAATATATGCTATAGCATAACCAATAAGTGGCATCAGTTTTTGTCTGAAGACAACAAAATAGGAAGAATTTAACACCATTCAAGGCAATGGATTCAACTTGTAGATGGTTCTAATTGTTGGGGAGTTTTTCCTTATACCAAACTGGAATTGATTTCCTTGAAAATTTCATCTAATCATTGCTCCCAGTTCTGCCCTATGGAGCCAAACAGAATAAGTCTAATCCTTCCACTTGAGGACAGCTAACATATCCTACCTGCCAAAGTCTTCTTTTCTCTGTGCTAAATATGCCTTCTTCCTTCAATCAATCCCCATATGTCATGAAAATAAGATCCTTCATCATCCTCAGTGCTCTAGCCACTACTGCCAGTTCTGGCTGCACCTTCAACTCTTTCTCCTCACCTCACTGGTCAAGGAGCAGGAGTTGGTATAGTCTTTCCTCTCCACTGTCACTTCCAGAATCTCCCCCTGTATCACTCAGTAACTGCTCTTCCTTTTTAGGTTCATGCTATTCATTTCTCTTCTTTCCTTTAGAGCTAAACTCCTGGAAAAGGCTATCTATAATAGATCCCTCTATACTTTCCTTCTACTCTTTTTTTAACTCTTTACAATCTGGCTTCTGACATTATTCCACTAAAACTGCACTTTCTGAAATTACTAATGATCTCTTAGTTGCCAAATCCATGCCTTTTCTCATCTTCATTCTCTTTGCTTCTTTGACTATGTTGATAATTCTCCTCCTTAATGCTCTCTTCTCTCTAGGTTTCTGGGATACCAATTTCTCCTTGTTCTCCTCCTAAGTGCCTGACCATTCCTTTTTTTGTCTCCTTTACTGAATTCTCTTCCAGATAATTTCCTCTAACCATAGGTGTCCCTCTGGGTTATGTCCTGGGTTCTCATCACCCTCTATCTTCACTTGGTGGTTTCAACTGCTTCCAAGGATTTAATTATCACCTCTTTACAGGTGATACTTCCAGTGCAGGTCCTCATCAACTCAGATCTGGATTATTGTAATAGCCTGCTGGTGGTTTGCTTGCCTCAGTGTCTCCACTCTCTAATGCATTCTCCATTCAGTCACAAAGTGATTTTTCTAAAACATACATGCACACACACCAATACACCATACTTGATAAACTCCAATGGCTTCTAATACCCTCTAGGAACAAATACAAAATGTTCTATTTGGCATCTAATCCCCTCATTACCTAATTTCCCTCTTACCTTTGCAGGGTTTTTAACACATTATTCCCCAACATATAGTTTCTGATCCAGTGATAGATACTAGCTTCCTGGTTGCTCTAGAAGGCTTTCCCTCCTCAGCTCTATTTGTCTTCCTGGATTCCTTTAAGTCCCAACTAAAATTCTACCTTCTACAGAAAGACTTCCTAACCCCTCTTAATTCCAGTGGTCTTCCTTCTGTTTATTACTTTCTATTTGTTCTGCTTTGCATATATCTGTTTGCAGGCTTAGTGGAACATAATTGTTTTCAAATATGTAAAGAGTGAAAGAGTGGTAACATTGTAAAGAAATGGCTCCTTGGAGTTGTGCACTGGTTTTACTCTTTACAAATTGTTCATTTCCAGGAGATCATAATACACGGCAACAACAATTCTATATGATGATCAATTCTGATGGACATGGCTCTCTTCAACAATGAAATGTTTCAAACCACTTCCAATTGTTCACTGAAGAAAGCCATATACATCCAGAGAGAGGGATGTGAAATGTAGACCACAACATAACATTCTTGTGCTCTCGAATGATGTTTGTTTGCATCGTGTTTCCTTTATCTGATTTTTCTTTTTTATAGATACGATTCTTCTTGCATAACAATGATAAGTGTGGAAACATGTATACATATATTTGATTTGTCTACTATTTTAACATAATTAACATGTAGTGGATATCCTGCCATCTAGGGGAGGGATGGGGAGTAGGGGGAAAACATTTGTAACAGAAAGCTTTGTAAGGGTTAATGTTGAAGAATTGCCCATACATATGTTTTGCAAATAAAAAAAAAATTGTTCATTTCCCACTGGAGTAGTTAAGGATGTGTATATCTGTCATTCCCTTGGAAGTATAAAGAAACTTTTTGATGGGGAAATGGAGACCCTAAACTTTAAAAACCTACTGCTTCCCAGTAAAGGGGTAGAGATAGAGACAAAGACACAGAGAGACAGAAGCAGAAACAGAGAGATGGATAAAGAAATAGAAACAGGCAGAGACAAAGAGAGACAGAAGTAGAGAGAGAAATCGGGAGAGACAGAGAGGTAGAGCCACAGAGAAACAGAGAGAGACACAGATACAGACACAGAGACTGAGAGCAACAGAGATGGAGACAAAGAGATAGACAAACACACAGAGACAGAGACAGACAGAGAACACAGAGACAGAGACAGAGAGAAAGAGAGAAAATGTGGTATAGTGGATAGACTTTACCTAAAAGTCAGGAAACCTGCCTTCTAGTAGCACTTCCAAGATCCACTGGATAAATGACCCAGGACATGTCATTTAATTTCTCTGAGTTCTAGGCAATGGCAATCATAAGCCATATTGAATTTGATATTTACTCTAAGAATATGGTGGTCTGAATGTATTCAGCCATCAGTTTTGGAAATAACTCCCGAAATGGTAACCAAAAGTTTTGTTTTTGAAAAATGAATGGATTTTTAAAACATTTACATATGCCAAATATTGTTTTGCTTTTGCACATAGCTTCTGTCCTAAAGGAGCTATTACAAAAAAAAAATAACACATATAAGGAAATGTTAACAAGGAAGGGGTATTTTGGTTTGGATTGTTAAGAGATGGAGAAGAGAGCCCTAAGAGAATGGTTTGACATATCATTTTCAATACATTGACAATGTTGATCTGATTGTGGTTTCAGATCTGCAATTGTAGTGTTAGGGCAATATGCATATGGCAGCAAGACAACTGGCAAGATGGCAGGGAGTAAAAAGAGCATTACTGGAGCCAACCTAGGCATAGTAGGCCAAGTGAAGCATTTACCCATCAGGGAAGAGGAGCCTCAGAGCAGAAGTCCCAAAGCTAAAGGTTTTAAATCCTCCAGGAAACATTTGTTTGAAAAAATTCAGTTTATTTTTTGGAGGTAATATTATGTGGTATTTATTATATCAAATGCCTCCTGACTTTCCTCACAACATATTAAAATGAAATTTCCATATAATCCTCAAGACTTTGCTTTCTTTTTTTTCCTGTTTTCACAAATCAAATCATGTTTTCCAAAACATTTTTACCATCCTTACTTGAGTACCTTTGCCCTGAAGTCATTAAGTATTAAGTATTTTTTATTTCAAATTTCTCATAAAGTTCACAGAATGTCTCCACCTCTTTCATCCTCTGCCACAGATATTGGTATACACACTAGAATTATTTTCATGGTGTTTTTGCCAGTATTTACCACTAATTGATATCCAAGCATTTATTAAAACACTTAATATAAACTAAGCATTGTGCTAGGTTATAGAATGAAAATGCAAAGAAAGAAATAATCCCCATTCTCAAGGAATTTCTTTGAGTTCTAGAATATGAGATGACCAAGTTTCCCCTGAAATTATACTTATTGTTACCTTTGAATGAATATTAAAATCAATTCTATCATTCCTTTATTTATGTCTTCCATGAAAATTGTGAGCTATCCTTCTATTTAGCTGCAACTTTCTCTTGTCTTCTGGTTTATGATGAGAATGACAAGATTGATATAGAATCTCTAGTAATATGCCTACTTGTTAGTCATTGGACAAGGATTTCACATTTAAAGTGTCAATGCTAACTTAATGTTTATTTACTGTCTAAAAATTGTTTCCTAGCACTCGATGCTCTCTTTTCCACCACTCCACACCCATCACTTCAGAAGGAGAAGTGAGTCACATAGAAATGAGTAACCTTTTGCATTTCTGTATTTCATGCGTTACTAGTCTCTAGTCTTCTGGTGATGAGTCATATTTAACTAGACTACCCTTCAGAAAGCAGTCATATTTTTGTGCTGGGACAATGCTGAAAGAGTTTCCAGAATGGTAGAACCAAACAGAGTTTGGTGGAACCAATTATTGTATGGAATATAATTAATATATAAATGACAATTATATGGAAAACTTTACCCTGGTTGCTCATATCTGAAGTCACAAGGGCAGGGAAATTTCATGAGAAATGAAAGAGAGGACAAAAATCCCTTATATGAAGAGAGACAGTGGTTTATGGATCAGAAGTGGTAGCAGCCTGATAAAACAGCTTCTCCAGCAGAAGACAGTCAACAAAGCAAAAATAGTTTCTATTACGTAGGTGGACTGGTTCTAATTTGATATATTCACTTTACTTTAGAAAGAGAATCACAAGTTATTATATCAAAAACTGAATGAGACTAGTTTGGCTTCAAGAAATGAAGATGAGGTCAAAGGTAGAAGTCACACTAGACCCCAAAGACCCAAAACCTGACCAGCCATAACTGAGTCCTTTCCACTTAGATATGTAAGACCCGATGTAGAAATAAAGATGAAAATAAATATAATAGCATTTAGAGCTGGAGACAAGATCACGATGATGATTGTATTTTATTCTTTCCATAACAGATGTTTGCACAAGATAAATTATCACACATGATCCACATGTATATTTCCCCTTGTATGTTCCTTGGCCACATGTGTTCCTTGGGTATATCTACTCTTCCCAGCTAAGAAATGTATATTTGTATGAGATGATGGTTTATGAGAGAAATGTTCTACCTTGTGTTTTCTAATTGTGTTATTTCATTGCACTACTTATATTGTCTATCACACAAAACTCAACATATAAGCTGGGTTTCCTCATTTGTGGTTTTTAGTATATGCAGACACATAGGATATTCTTGAACCTCTCCAGGGGTTCTGCAGGTAAGAGAGGGAAAATATCTTAGGGGATATAGTAATAAAGTAAATCCTGGCTTCACAGCAATTTATGTGAAAAGAATTTAGATTTTCAGTTAACTACAAGTTCAATCTGAGTCAGTTATGTGTCATTACAGTCAAAACCAATACACAACAATTTTTAGCTATTCAGCTACAGCATTAAAGTATCAATAGAAACAATTGGATTGATCTATTATATTCCAGCCATAACATATCTACACAACTGTATTTATCCTTATACAGGATATTTGACCAACCAGAAAGCTGGTTAAGAATCCAAAAACATTTTTATATGAGAAATAGCTGAAGGAACTGAAGAGATTTCCCCTAGAAAATAGAAACCTCAGTTACTTCATATGTAAAAATGGGAGTTATAATGTCTTTGCTAACTGGCTTATAGGATTGCTGTTAGCAAAGTATTTTACAGATTTTAACATGCTATACAAATGGGAGTTATGATTTTAAGTTCTGCATTAATATGGAGGGTAATCATTACTCATTTTATTGTAGTTAAGGGAGTAACTACTGTACACAGAATCCTGATAAGAATATTATACAAATAAATGTAGAAGATAGACTCTATACTTAGAAGTAGCGTGTCCTCTTATACTGAGTCATCATTCCAGTGAATTGCATAGAAGCTTGGTCCTGTTTCTGGATATGTACATTAGAGAGAGGACTCAAGGGGATGCTACACAATATTGTACTTTTGATCTCAGTGGTGTAGCAATTCCTGCTCTCATGTTTTATTGTGGCTTGAAGGTAACTCACTTGTCAAAGATTATACTAGTGGCATACCAGGTCTTTTAGTATCTGAGACTAAAAAAGTTTCTGATATGATATTATCTACAGAGACTGTGTTATTTAGCCAAAGACCAAACTAACAAAGTATAAGGAGTCTCATTGCCAGTTAGGCACCCGATAGTAAATTATTTGGACATGATAACTCATGAAATAAAAGAAAAATACATAACAGTTATTCTTCCTGTCTGGCCTGACTCCATTTCTGCAGAGATGTTAGCAGAATGTTGGAAAGTAGAACAGAAGGGACTAAGAACCATACTTTAAAAAATAATAATTTATTTTATTCCGAATTTAAGAAAAACAACAAGTATTTCCTGTATATCTATTACATACAACTTGCTATTCCTTTTAAATATATAATAAAGTTATCCTGTAACTTTCTTTTTTCCTCATTTTTTTTCCTTATCTCCTTCCCCTACTAGAGATGGCTATCATTAGATATATAGATAGATATAGATATATATGTGTGTGTGTGTCTGTGTGTGTGTGTGTGTGTCTGTGTGTGTGTGTGTGTCTGTGTGTGTGTGTGTGTGCAAAACCATTCTACATATACTTCTATTTATCAACTCTTTCTCTGGATGCAGATAGCATTTTCCTTCAAACGTCCTTTATAGTTAAATTGTGTATTTATAATAGTCAAGCTGACTTAGTTGTTCAAAGTTGTTCTTTTTTTTATTTTAATTTTTAAATCCTTTTGATCTTTTATTTTTCCCCAATTACATGTAAACAAAAACAATTTATAATGTTAGTTTTTAAAACTTGGAGATCCAAATTCTCTCCCTTCCTCCCTCATTGAAGGCAAGAAATTTGATAGATTATATGTGTGTAGTCATTCAAAACATTTCCATATTATTCATGTAGTAAAAGAAAACATAGACCAAAAATTATGCCACGAGAAATAAAGAAAGTAAAAAATATATGCTTCAATCTGTAATTTATACATCCTCAGTTCTTTCTCTGGACATGCATAATATTTTTCATTGGAAGTCCTTCGGAGTTGTCTTGGATCATTATATTACTGAGAATTACACAATAATCTAATAATATTACTGTTACCGGGTTCATTTGACTTTGTATCAGCTCATGGAAGTCTTTCCAGATTCTTCTGAGAACATCCTGCTCATCATTTCTTATAGCACAATAATATCAAAGTTGTTCTTAAAACAATATTGCTATTACCATATACAATGTTCTCTTGGTACTGCTCTTCATTATTTCATACAAATCTACCTATGTTTTTCTAAGATCATGGAGCTCATCACAAAGAAGTAGAAATTTTGGGGATGTCCATCAGTTGGGGAATGGCTGAACAAGTTGTGGTTTCTTGTTATTGTTCATCCTTTCTTCAATGTCCTCATATGTCCCCAGATCCCAGTTTGTCCAAGGCAACACCCATTCAGTAATTAAAGACTTGGAATTGCAGAATAATAGCACTTACTTCTCAGAGCAGTGAAAATCAAAGGAGAAAATATTTGCAAAGTTCTTTGAAAATCTTAAAAAATTGTTTAGAGCTAGTTATTTTTATTACTACTACTATCACTGAATTAGCTTGATATTCTGGCTAAAAAGGAAATCAGAAAACAAAAGAAGGTTTCAAGTGAACACAACGGTTAAAAAGTAATAAATGTTATATATATGTTGTTACTATCATTATTATTATCATATTATTATTGTGTTATTGTTATTACTATCGTATCTTTGCAAAAACTTTGGGAAATAGTATTATTGTTATTATTTCCATTTAAACTAAGGAAACTAAAGCAAATAGCAGTTAAGTGACTACCCAGAGTCACAAAACTAATAAGAGGCTAAGGCTACATTTTTAATTCACTTCTTATTGACTCTACTTCAGCACTTCAACCACCTTACCACTTAGCTACCAATAACTAAGTAGTAAGCATCACAGTAGAAATCTGAACCCACCTCCTCTGACTTCATAGCCAGGATTCCTTCCTAAGTACAGATTTGTGTCTACAGACTATAAAAATATTATGATTGCTATGTGTCCACAAACAATAAGAAACATAATTTTATGGAATGTATGGTCACCTCTTATTATAGTATTCATAATATTTAGTTATGAGAAGAACATAATGAAAATAATTGCAGTTCATGGGCCAACATCTGATGAAGGAGATAAAGGGTAAATCAATATTCTATGAAGAATTTGATAAGATCCTCCAAATTAAATAAACATGTTTTAATACTCAGTTAAATAGATTTAGGTAAGGATGGGAAATGAAATAACACTGGAAAATATAGTTCAGGTACCAGAAGCCAAATGCTACTGGTTATAATATAGGAATCTTTCACTTAAATATCACCAATATTCTCTTCAATAAAGGAATCCAAAGATGATAGACTTGGCAAGCATTGAATAAAATCATAAAAATAAAAATGATTATGTTGAATGCCCAATAGAGAAGATAAAGAAAATGACTGCTTACTAATGTGAGTCATTTCTTCATCACCTGTCTAGAGAGGAGAGGGACATTGTGAATGTGATCCGTAGAGGTTTGGATGTGTGAAAAAGGCTAAAAACTGAATTTGTAGAGGAAAAAAATTAGAAAATATAAGATCTATTGAAGAAAATTGAAGAAGAATGATGTCTGTGTCCAAATTCTGTCTGACTTCTCTGAAAGAATGTTCCATGAGAAGGAACAGGATTACGGAGTAAAATCTCAAAAAGAAGTGAGAAAAAAAAGAGCAAGATAGTTGACAAAGTATAAAACAAAAAGTAATTATAATTTTAACAATTAAAAAAAGGAGTGAGAAAAAGAGGAGTAGGATATCACTCTAAATTTATGGTGAACCAAAGAAAAGGAGTAGAGACTGATAGCTCTTGAGTCATTAAAAGGGGATGAAAGATTTTAAAAATGCTAATGAGAGCCTTAATGGGCATACTATAAACCCAATTTAAGCTTAGCTGATTGAGTCTATATTCCATTCTATGTGGGTAATATTTATTACCATGATGTTGCAGTAGAGAAAATTTGTGAACTCACATCTTATTTGGAAAGCTGGAGCCAAAGAGGGTCCTGGCCCAAAAGCTTCTTCTTTTATCAAACTCAGTCAATCAGGTCTCTTTTTATAGAGCAGGGAGAAAACAGAAGCACTCAGGGAATATTCAGAGTCTATTACATCATTCTAAAGTACCAAGATATCTTTTCAGCACCGGACCATTATATGGCCAGGAGCAACCAAAAAGTGCAAACAAGTGGTCACCTTGTGCTTAGAGTCCCCAAAAATTTCTAGCACAATTCTGGACATTTGCTTTTTTGATGGCTTTGCCATTCTTGAAGGAAAAACAAACAAACTGAAGTAGATTTTCAATGGTGGGAGAGGAATGATCAGAATCTGAAGCAATAGAGAGAAAATTTGACCCTTGTTAGGAGGTTAAAGAATTACGTTTTGCAGAGTAAAAAATAACAGAAAAATACACTTAGTGATACTGTGAGGAGATTATAGGTGAAGTACCAAGAAAGAACACAAATACCCAAAGGATCACAAATCAAGCAGGTATGCAAGCATGTAGTTCCTTAGTCCTTTGGTCCCATTGGCATACTATAGGATCTGGATTTCTGATTCTATCTGATTTAGTTACTGGGCAAATTCAGAGGGATCAAGTAAGAAATGATTTTATGGCCAGGCAATCAGTAGTCAGTGACTTAAACTACAACATCCCTTTATCTATCATAAGGATGTTGTAATTAGAAAACTTACTTATTTTGCATATGTGTATTAGATGAAGTTTGCTAAGCTTATTATGATCCAGAAAGGAGTGTATGGAGTCTTCTGAAGGCTTGTCAAGACCTTTTCAGGACTGTTTATCTGTTTGGTGTCCACCTCTTACCGGAATCTCACCTGTGATTCCAAGAATTGTAAAATATGCATTGGTTATACTCTGGTAAAATCATCTTGCCAGATAAGCTAAACCAGGTTGAAAGTAACCAACAGATCTCAAACCCATCAGAGAGTTAGGGCAGATGTATACTCCAAGCATGTGAAAACTTCCCTATAGAATGAGCAGATGAGAACAATTGTTCCAATAGCTATGAAGGTAGCTGAATTAGGTATTGTGGAGAACCAAGAATTTGGTCAGACATCAAAGACACCAAGGTTATCCATTTCATTATGGGGTCATCACCAATCATCCTGACTTTTGCTTGACACTGGATTTCAATGACTGGAAGACAGAGTGAGAATAATGACTTTGCACAACTCTGCCTTTAATTTATTTAAATTAATTTAAATCCAGATCCCAAGGAAGTCAAATCATTACCTCATGATGTTATTGGTTCTCTCTGAAAACAAAGGATGAAAAACAACATAATCCAGAAATCTTTTCATTTGTAGTCTAAAGGAAGTTGAGTAAACCATTTCTAGGTACTAGGAACTTCTAAGTATGTAACTGAACCAATCACTAAGGAATTGTGAAGTCACTTCTGTCAAGTATGGTTTAGCAATAGACCAGACTCACAGATATAAAACAAATTTGAGACTATTACTTAATTGGGTACAATTTTCTCTGAGGAAGGAGGTCCTTGTCCTCTAAGAAAAGACAAAGTAAAATTACAGAAGCTATCAAGTGAGAGATCAAGTATTAAGGATCAGAAAAAGAAAAGATAAATAGTAGTGGTGACTTCCTTCTCGGGGAGACTGGAACAATTGTTTATATCTGTCAATCTGATAATGACAATTGAGAGAACTTTTATTTTGTCAAGGCATTTGTCCAAGATATAACAAAGAACTTCCCAAAATTCTGGGGAAAAATGATTACTATTGCCCACTTCTGGTGATACACATGGGCATAAATAACAGTGCCAGGAAGAAACTGGGAAGAATTAGCAAAGGTTATGAAGTCTTGAGCAAAAGAACTGAAGACAACAGGAGTACAGATTGTGTTTTCCTCATTTTCATCCATTGAAGGTAAAGGATAAAGAAGAAAAAATTGATTTAGTAAGTGAACAGCTGGCTAAGAGGATGATGTCTCAATCCAACAACTGGACATATGCCCAAAGGAAGTCAAAGGCAGGAATAAAGTTCCAATATATGCCAAAATACTCATAGAAACATTCTGTAGCCAAAAAAAAGTAAGAAAAAAGTAGGCATCCATTAATTGAGAAATGTGTATAAAAACTATGTAATATGAATATAACTTAATATTAGGAAGTGATGAATGATGAGTACACAGAATTCCAAGAAATATAGGGAGATTTATGTGACTTATGAAGAATAAAATAGGCAGAATCAAGAGAATATGTGCATAATAATCATAATAATGTAAGTTAAAAGATCACTAAAAAGAAGTTTAATTATGAAAAAGGAAAAATTTAAAGAATGAATCATTTAAATTATATCCCCTTTCATGACAGAGAAACAGAGACCTACTAGAACAGAACAGTGTATACAGTATCAAAGGTTTTCATTGTATTTGATGGTTTGAGCTAATTTATGTTATTTTTACATGAGAGATGATTCAGTATGATGTTGAAAAGACAGCTATACAAGACAAAAGGCACCAGTAAAAACATTTTCAAACAAAAACAAAAGAAGAGAATGGGTTTTGAATTTTTGAAATATCGAATTTTTTAAAATACCTGGCCAGGAATGGAATGCACTTAATAAAAACTAGTAAGAATGTATTTGGTTTGTGTCCTGCAAATCAATTAGTCAATTATAAATCACCTGGGCAGATAGCAGACATATATAAAAATTTTGGCAAACAGATCATAATCTTAATACAGAGGAATGACATAGTAATGAGATGAGACTCTAACTATCCAAACATCATTTGAAGTACCTTCTCTGACAAAGGCTAAGAAGTTCCTACCTTCTTGGCTCCTTTAATAAGTCATCCATAAAAAGAAGGAAAAACTCAAAAAGAGAAATTTTATTATGAATTGACTAGCTAACAGGGTAAAACTGTTTTTGGGAGGGTGGAAATTATGAGAATTTTGGGAAAAGTTATCCCCCCCAATTTTCTCCTTAAGTTTGTGAGAGAAAAATAAAATTAGGTATGATCCAATACACTCACTAGATTTTGGAGAAACCTATCTCAGAACTTTCAGAGAAAGGATAGTTAGGATCTCATGGACTAAAATTCTACAGGAATGTCATATCAGGATGGATGAGAAATTCTCAAGTGTGAAGTTCTAAACACACAACAAAAAAACAATGACAATAAGGAAGAAAAATGGATGTTGTCAGAAGAAACTGGTTTTGATGCATAGACAACTGCCCAACAAATTTAGATTTTAAAAAGCTCTACAGACAAGTACAAGTATCAATGAATGAATTTCAGAGCATGATTTAGTTTTGTTTTGTTCTGTTTTTTTAACATCACATGTTAAAATCCAGAGTGAGCTTGGTTGATGAAGAAAACAAAGGACAATCACATAATCAAAAATGATTTTTAAATTCTATAAAGTGAAAGAAACAGATTAAAGAAGGGATAGAATAATTACTCAGAATTAAAGGAATGATAAGACACCAGAAAGAATATAGAGCTACTCTAATTTACATTATTTCTCTAATAGGGGGATTTTCACTAGAAATGATAGAAGAAAGTTGTCTAGGGATTGTGTAGGGATTAAGTAAAGAGATAGTAAGGCAGAACCTAGCTATACTTGAGGAATCCATGTCATGTAACCCAGATAAATCACATCCTTCTCTACTAAATAACTAAGTCATTGTTAGTAATAAGTAAAAAGACTGTGAAGAATGAGAGGGGTACTAAAGGATAGGAAGTGAATAAATGTTTTCCCAGTTCTTCAAAAAGAAGAAAACAAATAGCCTGTAACCAGACTATGGATCCATTCTGTAAAATATAGTGAAATTGACTTAAAATTCCTTATAAAACATTCAGAACAGAGCATCAAAAATATAGTTAGTTGAATACTTAGGGAGAGAAATATTGATTACATATAGCCAGCTCATCTTCTTCAAAAAGTGATTGTACCAGACTATCCCCATATTTGGAGGGGCGAGAGAAGGTTACTAAACAGAAAGATCATGGAAAAATTGTAAACAGAGTCTACTAGATTTTAACAAAGCATATGATAAATAATTCTTATCATCTTGTGCAAAAGATGGAGAAGCTTCAACAAAGTATTAGATGAAGTTGCAACAAATTGAATGGTTAGATTTAAAGAGTAGTTGTTAAAGGTTCAATATCAAACTGACAGGAAGTCTTCATTGATGATCCCTAGAGGGTCTTCCTGGTCCATAACTACTTCATATTATTTTCAATGACTTGGATAAAGCAAAGATGTCTTGGTTATCAAATTTGCAATTACACAAAGCTGGTAAAAGTAACTAAAACAATAATGAAAGAGTCAGTTTTTTTAAAGATCTTGGCATACTGAATTAAGATGATGAAATTAAATTGGGAAAAATTCCAAGTCATATACTTAGATTTTAAAAATCAGTTTCATAAATAAAAGATGGAGGGCTTATGGAGAGACAAATGTTTATCTGAAAATGTTTGGTAGGAGGCAAGTTCTTTATGTCAGTAGTTTAATGTCACATTTTTTAAAAAGCTAATATGATCTTAGGCAGAATAAAGGACAATAAAGAGATTCTAGTCCTTTTGTACCTACCTCTAGTCAGAATACATCTTGTGTACTTCATTATTTCTGGGAGCCATAGTTTCAGAGAAACATTAATAAACGGAATAGTGTCCAAAGGAGGACAACCTGATGGCTGGTGTTTGAAGTTTCATAATAATGTTTCATGCAGTGTAGCAGAAGGTTAATAGGCCTCGGTTCAAATCCTGTCTTTGATACAATCTGTGAGAGTTTGGGCAAATCATTTAAACTCTTTGGGTCTGAATTTTTTCATCTATTAAATGGGATGATTGGACAAATAGATGTTGACAATCCTTATGATTCTGAGTCTATGCTCCTATGATGACTTTAGCTTTGATTTCTGATCAATGTAGATCTCTTTTATAATAGATTATATATGAAGCTATCAGTCATTTATGCTTTGATGTAAATAAATTACTTGAGAGCAACTATTAAGAATGGGAAAGTGAAAAGAATTTGAGATTCAGGGAGCTTTAAGAGGGGAACTAAAAGGGAAAGAAATAAATTAGAAAGACTAGAGACTTAAAATTCATATTTCATTCACTTGGCAATTGTACATAAACAAGTGTTATGGGATATAAAGAAAGGGAAAAATTGTATATTCTCTACTTCTACACGCGAGCTCTCAGTGTGCAGTGGAGAAAGTTTGGTTGGAATTAGGATTTCCTAACCCTAAGGCATGTCTTTAAAAGTTGCTTTTTATAGTTCCATCTCTATTTCCTAATGACTGACACTTTCTGATCAGGCAAATTGAATTGAGAGAAAAATTTGTTGAATCTTTCAGATAACTGTTTCCTCAGTTATCCCCAAAGTCAAACAATTTGAGAAATTAGAGATTGTTTCATCCAACCATCTCATTTGACAGATGATTAAACTTATGGGTGGGTAATCTTTCTTCCTAAAGTCACATATTTACCAGCTTGGGATATTTCCAGAAGTCACTTCTTGCACCTATACCATGAGTATAATCCATTGTCAAGTATGTACTTCCCTGAGCAAAGTAAATCTTATTACTTACTTCAGATTCAAAGGAAAGACTCTGAGTTCAGTCCCTGGAAAGGGTTCATGGAGACACATAGGACCAAAAGGACAAAATGGAGTCATGATTTAGCAATGGAAAAGCAATGGTGATTTCTTTTAAGGTGAGAAAAACTTAGCATAACAATGCACAGAGGCAGGAGATTACACAAAATGATCTCCAGAAGTCCAACTAAGCTAGGAGTCCCAAACAGAATAATCTCATTTATCTTGAAAATATTAGCATGGCATGCATATTACTATAAAGTCCATGAATGCTTTCTTCCCCTCTCCCAGTTACACTTCACATTTCAGCATTTAGACTCTAGATTCGTGTCTCTGTTTGTATGAAGAATCTCAGGGTTGCCAGGTCCATAAATCCTTGTTGATCTATGCCACTTATTTCACAACATTTATTGTCTGCATCACTTGTTTGGCAATTATTCATGGGTGTCCTTGTGACATATCTAGTATGGGAGGCTTCTATTATGATTTCTATTGTTATTTCACTTTTTATGTGTTTCCATCCTGTCTTCCCAATGCCATTGTAAGCAGAGCCATGTTTATTCATGTTCAAGCCTTCACAGTGTATAGCACAAAGGAGGCATTCAGTACATATTCCAGTCTACTGGAAAAAGCATGATACTTGGAATCAGAGGACCTGGGTTCAAGTTCTTACCCTCCTATTTACTGTCTGTTTCTTTGGGTAAGTAATTGAGTCTCTCTAATCCTTAGTTTTTCTATCAATAAAATGGAGTGACAATATCCAGACTTGCTGTGAGGGTCAAAATAAAATGATCTGTGTAAAGTATTTTGTAACTCCAATTGGCTAATATTCTGTTTAGTCGACTGCAGCTTGTTCCAGTTTTTTCCCTCCTCTCCTTTCCCTAGATGAAAAGCATATCTCACCATATCAAGTTCACATGCAATAAACCCCATGAGGTTATATAGGACATGCTGATCTTGTTGGGGCCACAAGTCCAGACTGGTCTAACTGACTCACTACTCTCAAAGGAAAAGCTATCCAAGACTGCATCCTCTGGACTGATTATTTGGCCCTTTTGTAAAGGGACATGGCCCCAGGCCCATCCCTCCCCACCACGTGTCTGTTCCAATCACATCCAGTTGACCAAACTAATTCAAACATGGCAATAATTTATTTCAGTTCAAGGAAATGCAAATTGGGTTAATGTCCCTTTCTCTGAACCATCACATATTCAATGTAAACTAATTCATTTCCAGAGCAGTGAATTTTAGTAGAAACAAATGATATTCTATTTGGCATGATTCAAACCAGCGCAGTATTTTTTTTTCATGCACAAATATTTATAAACCATCCACATTACCCCATTGCTTCTACCCTTCTTAAAAATGTTCATTATGGACAACAGCAGCACAGTGCCTTCAGCCCATCTTTGTATGATGTTGTATTGTATTTATATAATAAGCCTGTTTAAGCCCCAGCCTCCACATAACTACATGCATTATCCCCATTTTACAGATAAAGAAAGTAGGACACAGAGGTTGTCCTACATGCTCAGAGCCCTACAGCTGAGTATTGATAGAGATGGGAAAAGAAGAAATATTTCATATATGCCTAAAAGGAAACTCAGAGTTCATCTCATCAAATCCTTTGTTTTGCAAATAAAGAAACTGAGTCCCAAGAAATTTAAGTGACTTGACCAATATCATATAAATAGTAAATATCATGGGTAGGATGTGATCCCAGAACTTCTCTCTCTAGAATCAGTGTTCTTTCTTTGTGCCATTTTCTGAAATCTAAGCCTGAGACAGAGCAACCAGGCAGCCTGATTTAGTTTGAAAATTATTTTGATTTTCTCTCCTGAGTAACGAGGGATAGATCATAAAGTCCAAAGTCAAGAAAGTCCTTGAAAGGTCATTTCAAACAATTTACCTTCACTTAATCCAAATGGAATAGGTTTATTGGGTAGATGTAGGATTTCAAAGAAGAAGGACATTGGCTTTTGTCAGAGTACTCAGGGAACAATTCTTGAAAAGATATGTTGCAAGAAGCATGTTAGGAATGTAATGGAATACCCGTTGGGAATTGAGACAAAAATGAAGGTTCTCTTCTGACTTTCCATATTAGAAGTATATCTTATGCAAGTTTCTTAAACCTCAGAAAAACTCATTTTTTTTTGGTATAGGTAATACTTGTCTTGCCAACAAAATGGACTTTTTGTGAGGGTCATGTGACCCTCATGCAAATATGTAAAATATTGTCTAAATGCCAGCAATTATTATATTGTTGCTACTATTACTAATCCTCAGTGAGAAAGTTCTCCATATTATTCATCTGAGGCTCTTCATTCAGTATTATCTCCCAAGTGGCCTTTGTTCTTTCATAGCCAAGATGAAAAAAAAAAAGCCAGCCTTGAATAACTCTATGACAATAGCTTTATATGAGAATAAAAGAAGAGCTTCCATTAAAAAAAATCCACTTATGTAGTATTTTACATGTCTTATTACATTTAATTCTCATGATCTCCAGAAGAGATCAGTATAAGTTGGAATAATCAGTGAAGTATCTGGAGGGCATTGTATGGGTTGAATTAGTCAAGAAAACCTCCATGGAAGAAATGGTCTGTGAGCTGAAAAGATGAGAACAAACTGAATAAATGGAGAGAAGGGAGGAAGGCAGATCCCACTAGAGAAATGGTGTGAGCAAAGACACTGATGCAGAAATAAGCATAGTGTGTAAGAGTGAGAAGAATAATTCATTTAGAGTAAAGATTCATAATGGGAAGGAAGCAAAAATGAGGATAGAGAGGTAAATTAGAGCCATATTTTGTTAAGGCAATAATTAGCTGTTTTGACGTAGGACAAGCATCAAAGGTTCACTCAAATCACAGAATTTGTGATGTGAATGTAATTTTAAAAGTAATTAAAGCAAATTCAGTTGAGTAGGAGTGACATAAGGTCATAATGTTCTTAACCAATTAAAATAAGATGCTGGCATTTGTGATTCCTCTGTTCTCTTCTTCCCAAGCTCCTTACTAGGTGAAATCTTCCTAGCTTGAACTTAAGGGTGCATAAATGTCTTAGTCTTTGTCTCCCCACCAGAGGATGCTGTCCAAAGGTCTCCCCCATACACACTCAACTAATTTTAATTAATTTTAATTTAATTTTAATTTTTTACATCATGAATTAGAAGTTTGAAACACTTGCTTAGTGTGTCATCATAATGTAAATGTAACACAATTTTAAATTGTGTAACATTTTTAAATTTTTAAAATTTTTTTTTTACTCTTTAGCTTTCTGTACCCTGAGATAAATATCTTGCTGACCCATCCTAGTTAAAGCTCTGTATGTCAAAGGACCTTGAAAGATAAGCAGTGGGGAGCTATTGAATATTTCAGCACAAAACAGTAATGTGATAAAAAATTATTTTTATTTCTTGCCTCCTCTACACATTTTTTGGAGTCCTCCATGACCCTTTGCCATCATCCCTAGCCAATATTCTCCAGGGTTGTGAATGCTCAGAACCCCACATTCCAATAGGTCTGCCCATGTTCCAGACTTTTTCTTCTTCTCTCCTTCTTCAGAGCCCAGATTTTCCAAGTCCCATTTAATCAGAGACCCAAAAAAGTGTCAGCTAGCTTGTCTGATGCTTGAGTATGTGACAAATTGAAAGTTGGGGCTATAACATTCTATTTATATTTTAACCCCCGTCTCCCTAAAAAGGAATTAGAGTCTAACAGTGATAGACCGTGAAGGAAATATTTCAGGGCAGTGGCTTGGAGCCACTAAGAGGGACCAGTCTTTGCACTACCCTGCTGATAGTGCCACCTTTAGATGGTGATCAAAATAGGTGGCATTTTTTTTAATTTACAAAGTGCCTTAGAGACATTTCTTCTTTCAGTCCTCAGTTCCGTGTGTTGCGGTAGGCAGTACAAGTATTATTGCCTCATATTACAAATTAGTGTTCAAAGATTTGATCAAGGTCATAGTTAGGGAACCCGAGTCAGGATTCAGCTGAAGGTCTTCTGACTCCAGCCCCAGCTTTCCATCATTGTACCACAAAGGCTAATGGCCTGTGCTCTGTATCCACAGAGGCCTCCATCATCACCCACAACTCCACTCTACTGCGCTGTCTGCGTTTGTCCCCCAGACTCCTGGGCGAGGTCCTGCCAGACTGAGGCTAGGGCGCAGAGTCCAATCCTCGGCATCAGCACTATCTGACTGCAGACCTCGTTATTAATAAATACGTCGCTTCGAGCATTTGCTCACGATTGTTTGATATTTCAGTTTTCAGTAATTTTCTCAGTTAATAATTTATTAAATGGATTATTTGTCATTTCAATTTATTAAAAATTGATAAAGGGCTCATTCCTTCTTTCCTAAGCTAGGACACAGGGAAAGATACACAGCCCAGAGTACAAATTAGAGGCTCCCTGTTCCCTGGCCACCCTCCCCACCTCAACCACAGAGAGCCCATGAATATCCTCTCCGGGACATCCACACAAAGCCTTCTTACTCTTCCTCTCCTCCAAGAAGTACCTGGCTCCTGGGATGATCCTTAACCAAATTATGAATTTGTAGAAACTTGTCTAAAGCTTCATATCTTCCTTCCCTTTATATGTCTCTTTTTTCTTCCTCCCACCCAATTCCAACCTGGTATGAGAACCCTCATTTCCTTTTCCTTTGTAAATCAATCAAGAAAAATGATAAATATGATAACAGAATTCAGTTAGGTTCTGAGGATGGAATGTGAAAAAGGGGGATAAAGATAAGCTTGGAGAGAACTTTGTACCCCAAACTAAATTTATAATAGCAAAATTTCTGGTCTTATGAGAGACTAATGAGGACTATTTTTGATGGGGGAGGGGCACAGTCTTCCTGGAGTCTTCCTTTAATGACAAATAAGGGTTATCTGGAGTGATTTGAAGACTTATTGACTTTCTGCTCAGGGTTAGGTTTTAGGGAAATGGCTAAAAGAAAGTAGATTGCCTCTCTTTTGAATTCTTAGAGAATCTCTCTCTCTCTTTCTCTCTCTCTCTCTTTCTCTCTCTTTCTCCTCCCAATTCCTTCTCACATTCTTTTCTCTCCTGCTTTCTCAAAGCTCCTCTCTCTCTCTCTCCTATCTCTGCCTCGTTTCATCTCATCTCTCTTTCTTTCTGTCTCTGT
>JAJPUD010005438.1:80859-148371 GCA_023553655.1 Myrmecobius fasciatus
TGTTTATGTCTGTCTCTCTGTCTCTCCTTGGCTAATTATCTCTCTCTCTCTCTCTTTCTCTCTCTCTCTCTCTCTCTCTCTCTCTTTCTCTCTCTCTATCGCTGTCCCTGCTCCTGTCTGACTCTTTCTATGCATCTCTCTCTGTATATGTGTCTCTCTCTGTTTTTGTCTCTCTGTTTCTGTTTCTCTGTCTTTGTCTATCTCTCTGTCCTTGTCTCTTTCTCTGTGTCTCTGTCTATGTGTCTCTGTCTGTCTGTTTTTCACCATCTCCATCTCATTTCTCTTTGTCTAGGTCTGCCTCTCTATTTCTCTGTCTCTTCTTGGCTAGCTGTCCCTCTTTCTCTTTATTTGTCTCTTCTGTCTCTACCTCTGTCTCTGTCTGTCTCCTTGTCCCTATATCTGTCTGTCTCTCTTCCTCTCTCTACATGTGTGTGTGTTTTTCTTTCTCTCTCTGTCTTTCACTCTCTCTCTGTCTCTGTTTGTCTCTCTCTATCGCTGTTTCTCTCTCTGTTTCTGTCTCTGTCTCTCTATGTCTCTGTCTCTGTCTTTCTCTCTGTCTGTGTGTGTGTCTCTCCCTCTGTCTGTCTGTGTCTGTCTGTCTGTCTGTCTCTGTCTCTTTCTCTGTCTCCCTCTTTCTCTTTCTCTCTCTCCTCCCAATTCCTTCTTACACTTTTCTCCCTATTATTTCTCCCCCTTCCATATCTCTACCACTCTAGTCCCATGTCCTTTCCCACAAGTATTGTCCATGATAGCAAACATATTCCACTGTTTCTTTCTTTTTGATATGTACACTCGTCTGTCAAAGTGTCTCCCTAAGACTACATTCACCTCAAGGGCAGGGTTCCTATCTGGCTGTACTTCAGTTTTCCCAGTGCTTCATAGACCATCTTTCTTTTCAGAGGCTAATTCCAGTTTGGGTGCTAAGGACCAGGGAATTCTGTGTTCCAAGTAACAAAGTTTGAACCTTACGAACACAGGATTCCAATTCAGTAAGAAAGGTCAGTGGCCATCAAGTTTAACTCATAAGAATCCAACCTATATAATAGCAACAAATCATCATCCACCCTCTGTTTGAAGACCTCCCAGAAGTAGACACCACCAGTCCAGAGGCAGCTCACTCTATATTTAGACAGCTTTAATTTTAAGAAAGGTGTGCTGATAACTAGCTTACACTGGCTCTTTGCAGCTTGTACCCCATGCTCTGACTCTTCCTTCTGGCATCTTTACTCAGCTTTATAGGCAGACAGAGGGAGAATGTAAGAACCTCTACATCCCCAGACCAGTGGGTCAGCAGAAGGCCAAAAATAACCATCCCTTGCCCACCTTAGGGCAAAGTGTGGGTAAGAAGAGAGAAAAATACAGCTACTGGTGGAGGCAAAGCCAGTCCACCTCAAAGTCACTTTAGCCGAGAGGGCTAGGTCGTAATTCTGTAATTTCCTTTTTCCTTCGTAGCCTCCTTGAGATCCCATGTATCATTGTTTTCCGGAGTGCTTTTCTTGAGACGAGTTTAATAGCCTTATAAAAGTCACATTGTGCACAAATTGGGAACTTTCTGAAGCTCCACAGCGGCTCTCATGCATATACACTCCCAAAGTTCCCAAAGCCGAATGTGGCAGGCAATTCAAGGCACAAAAACATCCTTGGGTAAATTACTTCCTATTAGTGTGTCACATATTTCTTAGCTACGACTGTGGTTCCAGGAGGTGACAGCAGCCGTTGACAATAAAACTTTGCACTCTTTTTTATTTATATTTTTTCCTGCCTTTCTGTGTTTGTTTCTCCTTCCTTCCTCCCAATGCTACATAATGTGAACCCAATTCATTTGTCTTTGTGTTCCCAGAGGATCCAGAGCCCAAGGGATGGAACTGCCTCATCTTAGTTAGGTTGAGGCACAACTCCAAATTTTATCCTTTGTGAAGTAACAAAGAGACCAATAGAAGGTAGGATCTGAAGTCAGAGTTAGGGGTGGAATGAGGGGTTGGCAACCTCCCATTTATCCCTAAATTCTAGGCATTCAGATCAACAAGTCTATATTGATTCTCATTTTATGATCAACCCTGGGTCACAATGACTAACATTTATCTAGGTTTTTTTGTTTTTAGATATATTGGGTTATATATTAACTCATTTGAGCCTCAGAACAACTTTGCAATGTAGATGCAATTATTATCTCCAGGTTACTAGAAATCAGTAAAATGACTTGCCCAGATCACATAGCTACTATTTGTTCAAGCAGAACTCAAACTCAAGACATTCCTGTCTCCAAGTCCAATATTTTATCCATCTAGAGGCCTCAATAAGGAGACCTGGACCCTGACATTGAAGAATTATCACTGTACTTAAAGAAATAACATTCAAGTCAACTCCATTAATATTTAGGATTGTCAGATCCCATATTTGGAACTCAACAAGGATTCAGGTGATATCTAGTCCTGACTCTTCATTTTATAAATGAGAAAATTGTCATTCAGAAAAATGAAGTGCATAGCCCATAATCACATGAAAGCAGAGATGGGCCTCTTGCTCTAGATCCAAAGATACCAAATGCACCAATTGCCTGTCTTATGTGCCAAACAAATATCAGGCTAAAGCATGGCAAAGGTTCTACCTTCAACTAGATAACATTCTCTCATACACAAATAATATAATACAAAGTGGACTGTGGTAATGGAAAAATAACAATGAAATCAAAACTAAGTGCTGTGGGGAAAATTTGAAGAGGGGAACAATATTTCAGCTGGAGAGATCAGGAAAATATTCATGGAGGATGGCAATCCTGAGCAAAAATGAAATAGTTAATATAATCCTGCAAAAAAAAAATTAGTGATTTTATCAGAATGGACTCTTTCTTCAGTGATACAAATGATTATCCTCCTGAGTACCCTGATTGGTCTTCATAAGACTCTATAGCAAAAATGCATACCAATATACATAGATACATATACATTTTTATATAATTATGCATATTTAAATATATATCTTCAAAGTAGCATGCCTTTAATGATGAGATAGTATGTAAAAAATGTAGAAATGAGGAATTCAGACTAAAGTGCTATAGTGGGCTAGAAAAGGGGATGATGTAGTAGACTGGGTAGTCAAAGAAATCTTCCCAAGGGTAAAGGAGATTAGCTGGGTTGAGAATTTGAAGAAATAAAGAGCATTGAGTAAAAGAGCATTGTCAATGAGTGGTAAAAAGCCTTCTATCTTCACAAGAAGCCCTTTTCCCCAGCTCCATTTGCAAAGCAGAATGCCATCATTGCTTCTTATTTTGTCCTCAAAAGATAAAGTCAAATGTAGAATTGGTAAATAGTTGGTTTGGTGGCAAGATTTTTAGCAAACAGCTGATACTCTTGACAATACTTTTTCTCTGACATTAAGTAACCTTAAACAAGTTCCACATTTAAGATAAGCCCTACATACCCATCAATTGGATGGGAAAAAACCTTAAAAGTCATCTGCTTGTTAGAAACTAAAAATCCATCGTTAATAAATGTCACTTGATCAGTCCAGCCTCACAAGCTTTATTGTCTCATATCTCTCCTTGATTTTGTGGCTAAATTCCTTGAAAAGGCCATCTACAATTGATGTCATCACTTCTTTTCTAACTCTCTTAGTCTGGCTTCTAACCTCATTATTCAACTGAAACTGATCTCTCCAATATTACCAGTGATATCTTAATTGTCAAATCTAATAGCCTTTTCTCAGCCCTCATCCTTCCCGATTTCTCTTCAGCCTTTGACACTATTGATCACCTTCCCTTCTTGTTACACATAGTCTATTTTCTCTAGATTGTTGAGAAGCAATTCTGTCCTGGTTTCCCTCCTATATATCTGACCTCTCCATCTCAGTCTCCTTTGCTTGATCTTTGTCCAGATCATATCTATTAAATATAAGTGACCCTCAAAGTTCTGATCCCAAGTCTTCTTCTTTTCTCTCTCTATAATATTTTACTTTGTGATGTCATGGATTAAATTATCATCTCTATACTGGTGATTCTTAAATCTCCTATCCAATTTAAATCTTTTTCCTGATCTGTACTCATTTATTTCCTACCATCTACTACTTATTGAAAAATGAATGTACTATAGATATCTTAAAATTAAAATGTCTAACACTGACCTCAGTGTTAGAAATGATCCCTTCCCTACCCTCTCTTCTTCCTAATTTCTCTGTTACTATCAATGTCACTATCATGTTATTATTAGTTCCTCACTCTCTCACTATCCATAGCCAATCAATTGATAAGTATTACATCTTCATAATGTCTCTTGTGCACATTCCCTTCTTTCATCTGACACTAACATGGCCTTAATGCAGACATCCATCACCTCAAACCTGCACCATTGGAATAGTCTACAGACTGGTCTCTTACTCTCAAAGCTTTCCACACTCTTATACTTATACTCAGTTGTCAAAGTGATTTTCTAAGGGTCATTTTGACTATTTCAAATACCCAAATTAACTACAAAGAACCTATGAAGGAAGAGACTACCTTAATCAAGAAATAGAACTGAAAAGTATGTATAGAATGATTTTATATATATGCATATATGTGTCTAACATCTAACATCTCTAAGGTGGGGGGAGGAAAAAATGAAAAACAAGAAAGTTACATGATAATTTTATTATACATTTAAAAGTAAGAGCAAATTGTACATGATCTATTTGCAGTTTCATGTCCTTTTTTATTACAGTGTGCTATGAAAATGCTTGTTTTATGCCATAAATTAAAAATAAATAAAACATTTTAAAAAGAAGACAACAATTTTAAAAAAGGAAAGCACAGGTCTGGCCATATCACATACACATATTTCCACCCATTCAAGGAATTCGAGTGGCTTTCCATCTCCTCCAGTATCAAGTACAGAATCATCTGTTTCACATCTTAAGTACTTCATGACCTTGACCTTTCCCACATTTATATTTTTTCTTATTTTTTACTTCCCACTGTATTTTCTGCCGTAAGTGATACTGGTCTCCTTGCTGTTCTTCACTTCACCTTCTGACTTTTTCTGGCTGTCCACAATACCTGGAACTCTTGGCATCCTCATATACCATCCTGGCTTCAATGACTTCCTTCAAATTTAAGATAAAAATTCACCTTTCTACAAAAAACTTTTTCCAATCTCCTTTAAAGGTTATAGTTTTCCTCTGTCAATTATATCCCAAGTAACCTGTATCTGTTTTTGTGTACATAGTTGTTTTCATGTTATCTTCCCCATTACACTATGAACTCCTTAATGGCTTTTTGCCTTTTTTAAATCCCCAGTGATTAACTCAGTGTCTGGAACATAGATTATTTTTTTAATTTGTGGAATAAAATAAGTATTTTCATAAAAATATGATTGTATATGAAACTGTAAATCTACTGTGTACAACTTCCTATTCTTTTCAGATATACAACAAAATTGTCATGCAAATTTCTGTTTTTTTCTTCCCTCCTTCCTTCTCTGCCCTGAATTACCTTTAAACACAAATAAAATAGGTATGTAGGTAGGTAAAGAGATAGAGAGATAGGTAGATAGATAGATAGATGATGTGTGTATATGCAAAATTATTTTATATAAAACATATTTATCAATTCTTTCTCTGGATGTAGATGGTGTCTCCCTTTATATGTTTATATACACATATGTATATGTATATATATGTATACATATTTAATTTGTTAATATGTAGTTAAATTGGGTTTTTATAATAGACAAAATAATTTATTCACTCAAAGTTGTTCTTAAACAAAATTGTTATTACCATGTACAGTGTTCTCTTGGTTCTGCACATTTCACTTTTTATTATTTCATGCAAGTCTTTCTATAGTTTTCTAAAATCATTGAGCTCATCATTTAACATGTAGATTTCTTTAAATACATAGATTCTTTTTTCCCCTGAGGCAATTGAGGTTAAGTGACTCACCCAGGGTTATACAGCTAGGAAGTGTGAAGTAGATGAGACCACATTTGAACTCAGGTTCTTTTGACTTTAGGGCTGGTGCTCTATTCACTGCACCACCTAGCTGCCCCCAATACATAGATTCTTAATAAAGGCTTATTGACTGACTTACTGACACTTAATGGACTACAGTTACTGAGAAACTCCTTTAGAGAGTGTAAACCAAGAGAGATTTTGAAGTGTTGGGAGGATTTGCATAGGCAAAAAATTATTTATTTGTGTGTATGGGGAGTTGGGGATTGTGTTCAGAGATGGGGTCTGTGAGAACAAAGAAAAGAATGAGGAAATATCTAAGAGGAGTAAGAAGTTAAGTGAAGAGACAAGCTTGATCAGAAGAGTTCTATCTCATTGTGTACAATGCTATGGAAGATATATTTAAATTATTAAATCATCAACAACCTCTCAGTACCCCCATCTCCCTTCAACTCCTTATAGAACCCCAGGGGAACTAGGTTTTGTAAAAAGAATATAATTAACTCCCAGATTCTATTCACACACAGAATGCCTTATGTCTCCATATTTTCTTGGGGATTTTTTTTAAGAATTCTACTCTCTAGCTAGGTGGCGCAGTGGATAGAGCACCAGCCCTGAAGTCAGGAGGACCTGAGTTCAAATCTGGTCTCAAACACTTATCATTCCCTAGCTGTGTGACCCTGGGCAAGTCACTTAACCCCAATTGCCTAAGCAAAAAGAAAAGAAAAAAAAAATGAATTCTACTCTATGAATGTCTCCAAATCTTTTCTGCCTGTTTTTCTAGAATTATAGTGTGCTTCTCCTTGAAAGAAATCAGTATAGTTTGACTGTTCCTGAGATAAGGAAGGGAAATGCCCTTAAATTCCACCTCCTTCTTGTCTCTGGACTCTGAAACCTATGTCAGAATTTTGAAAAGTAAGAATGCAATCCATACTTTCTTCAGTCTCTTTTTTATCGTAGAATCCAACCTGGTCTCTCTATTTCTGTCTTTCCAAACTACAAAAGCTTGATCCTTTTGTTCCTTAGACTACTTGAAATCAAAACTATCTTCAGACCCAGAATCTCAGAGTTGGAAAGGAACTGAGAGATTATTTAGTCTATCAAGACATGAGTCACCTCTATGATATCTCCAACACTCAAGGAATGGGGGATAGGAGGAACGTAGACATGGGAATATAAAAGCTCTCTAACCCTTTGTGGGGCAGCTGGGTAGCATAGTAGATAAAGCACCAGGCTTATAGCCAGGAAGATTACTCTTCCTGAACTCTAACTCAGCTTTAGAGACCTACTAGCTATATGACCCTGAACAAGTCACTGAACCTTATTTACTTCAGTTTCTTGATCTGTAAAATGAGAGGGAAAAAGAAATGGCAAATCATCTTAGTATCTTTGTCTAGAAACCCCGAAATGGGATCACAAAGAGTCACATTTGATTGAAAAATTAGTGAGCAATAACCTCTTGCTACATAGGGCATTCAGTTATAGTCCCTCTCCTTCAGAATTGAAAAAAAAGTTGAAAAGCAACTGAAAATTCTACTACAAGGTTGATCCGTGAATCTAAATTGCACCATCACCATGAGCTTATTAATAAATTCTCCTCTAGAAATTTAGAATTTGGTAGGGGAAATAGGATGCATACACACCTGCAGAGGCAATTGAAATGAGAGCTATAAAATGAAAGGGTGCATTGCAGGGAACACATGGATCAGAAGTTATGGTGGCAGGTTAAAAAACAATAATAATATCTCACATTTATATGAAATTTTACCATCTACAGAAAACTCTCCTAACAAAAAACCTGTGAGGTTGGTACTACAAATACTATCAACTTCATTTTGCAGAGAAGGACCCCAAAACTTAGAGAGAGAGTATATAGCAAGGTCATACAGATAGCAAGGTATAGGGCTAGAATTCAAAACCTCAGCCCTCTAACTCCAGGCCTTTTCCTTCTTTCTCTGCCATCCCATGAAGCTTCCTGCATGATGGTGGGAGAGAATGATAGTTAGATGGCCTTGAATTGTGAAGGAGAGTGAGAAATTATACAGGGGGCAAGAGGGAAGAATCTAGAGGTTAAAGAATAAAAACCAAGAGTTAAGGGTTCAAGAGAGAAGGGTTAAGCTTTGTCTTCATGACACCAATGGCCATTTGGATTGAGTCAACTTTCATCTGTCAAGTCATTGTTCAGGATCAACTTCAACCTTGACCCAGCTGTCTTTAGGATGCTCAAATAGCTGTTCAATTCAGTCACAATAAAAAACATTAGTCAAATAAGTTCTTTGGTGTCACAGAGACAAACCAAATTATTAAGTGACCAACTTGTTGACTTTCCCATACCAGTGCTTTGGTCAATATAACCATATCCCTAGAGCTTCAGTTTTTATTGACCCTGCTTGGATTTTTTAACACCTATCATTTAACATTACATCTTTCTTTCCTCTTCTACCAGAGACTTAATTTCTCTTTTCTCTGCACCATTATTTATTTAAGCTCCCTAACTGTATTATTTATTTTAACACCATATCTGTATTATTTATTTTATTGTAGCTCCATAACTGTATTATTTAAGTCTATAAAAAAGGCTTTTTTTCCCCTTGAACTCTCTGAGCAAAATAAAATTGTATTGTACTGAAACATTCTTTGAAATGCCCTTCTTTTCTACTTCTTGATAATAATAATAATACTTTGCATTTATATAGCACCTTTCATCCTGGGATTATTTAAGTCTGCAAAGCAGTCTGTCTGAATTTTCTATGCAAAATAAAGTTGTATGGCAATATTCTTTGAAATGCCCTTTATTTTCCACCACTTGATAGTACAGAAATGCTTTGCTTTCATGGGCTACCTCACACCTAGAAATTCCCAAGTGAGTTTTCTCATTAACTCTCACCAAACTCTGCAGAGAATGTCTGGGCAAAGTTTATTCCATTTGCAAAGTGGTGAAACTGAGAAACTAAAAAGACTATATTAAACATAAAATTTTAGAATACTAACTGATGGATTCCTCTGTGACTGTAGAAACTGTTTCTAAAACCACCCTTTTTTTCAAAAAGTCTTTTAGGATTAATTAGAAAACCAATACCCCCCCCCATATGCATATACCTCAAATTGAGGACCTAAATGTATCCATTCTGAACTTCAGCCAGTGAAGTAATAATACCCTCCCCTGCCTTTACACATTTTCCTCTAGACTTTCCATTTCTATCTTAGCAAAATATGTCTTGCCTTGAGTATACCTGTCTATGAATGTCCATCTCACCCAGAGGACAGGGATAGGGTAAGAAACAGTCTCTCTGTAAAACCCTTATCATAGTACTAGGTAAAATGAGAGAGTTCTCCTTTGTACATCCAGACCTGGTTTTTTTTTACATTGCTTTTCACCCATATGGGGGCAATCCCCTCTCCGTTTTTTTCTCATAGACTTTACCTTTGTACATACTTCAAATACACACACACACACACACACACACACACACACACACATCTGTCTATAAGTCTTAAGCATCTTTTATAGTGTAATTCAGGTACTACTTGCTACAGGAAATCTACCCCAAATAACTCCGATGCACAGTTTCTAGTGTCCCTGTAGCACAAACCAATAGCATTATCCCACTGGGCACAAAGTTATATGTGGTTTTGTATTGTGTGGATTTTTTATATGTTCATTTTTTGTCATCAATAAGACTATAAGCAAGTTTAATGATTCTTACAAGGAGAAGCTAATCTGTACCAATTTCAATAATATGCTTTTTTAAGCTCTTTATTTTCAAAATATATACATAGATCATTTTCAACATTCACTCTTGCAAAACCTTGCGTTCCAAATTTTTTCTCCCTTCCTTCCCCCCCACCCCCTCTCCTCGATGGCAAGTAATCCAATGTAATAAGCTTTTTTTGAAAGATGGAGAGAATGCTGAATTTGGCATCAAAAGATCTGCATATGAATCCTGGCTCAGCTATTTATTACCCATCAGAAACTGGACAAATCATATAATCTCTCTCAGATAAATTTTCCTCAACACAATTTGTTGAGGAACAATTTTCCTCAAAAAAAAAAGTATTGTATAAGAATATTTCTAAGATACCTTCCATCTTTGTTCACAATGACCTTATATTCAAAAGGGCATAGGAAAGTAGGATTAAAACCCTTTAGTTCATCCTTCTCTTCTAACTTCCAGATCATGGAGCACTGTGCTGTACTGTCTATAAAGTAGATGCTCATTAAATTATTATTAAATTTTGTCAATAATTTTAAAGGAAGAAAAGGCAGATACCTGATTCCACAACATACTCCACAAAATGAGATCTTTTCAAGTGGATAAATACAATAAACAAAGTTTTCTAATTATGTCTTCTGTTAACTTAGCACTCAGGGCTATCATGGGATCAAATTGATCACACCCCTAGTATCACCTAAAACAGGGTTAATCCGTTATGTGAACTTCCAGACTCCCTTTTCTGACCTTTTCATTTTTTCCTCTTAATATGATAATTCAGGGATAGATATAGTCTTTTCATGATAGAAGCTACTGGAACAAAAAAGAGTATTTAAAGCCTTACCAGCCTCAAGAGGAAAGAGAGGAAAAAAAGAGGCAAAAAATACTGGAAGGTGAACTTCTACATAAGACCTTCTCATGGAAAGTAGTTGAGACATCTGTTATTTACAGAAGGGAGAAGGGCATTGACAGAAAGGATCTGAATATGTAACTTCAGATATTAAGAGAATAGCATAACTAAGAAAAGCAGAAAAGTTCTGATATAAATGAAGCCTTCCTTGGGAGCACCCCCAGTTACAGAGTCCCCAGAACAGGGAACAGTTACAGTAAACAAAGACTTTGTCCTCCTTGTTGGCCCAAGTTAGCAGAAAAATCAACAGAAAACCAGAGTTCAGTTTTTAGCAGACATAATCAGAGATAGGACTATTGTAAGGACTTAGAGAAATTGAACTATGTGTTTTTGCAGAACTACCTAATAGCTACAAATGAGTAGAGGGCAAAACAGTCTTCCCTAGGAAAGGAAGGGTAAAAGGGTAGAGGGAACATCTTTCCTCTCCATATTATCAAGGGAAATACACTCCTAGATATAATTCAATGTTTCAAAGTTAAAGAAGAAAAATATTTTGCAGAGACAGAGAGCATTTCTTATCTCAGGGTGTTGGAAAGTGGGAAAAACTGTAATACGAAGGAGAAAAAGGTCCACTGGATTTTGGGGGCTTATGCAACAATCACACAATTCTTTACAAAGAGGGAGAGCTTGACACTTAAAATGGGACAACAACATTCTATTGACAAACTAAAATAATAGGTTGGGTCAAATATAATGGAATTTAATAGAGATAAATGTAAAGTCCAACACTGCTATTCAAAAATTAACTGTACAAATGCCGAGAGGGGAAAAAATGATGAAACAATAGTTCAGGGAAGGGGAAGGAAATCTGGGATTTTTATGTATTACAAGTTCAATAAATATTAGCAGTATAATATTGCAGCCAAAAAACTAATGAAATCTCAGACTATATTAATAATAACTGGCATTTATATAATGCTTTAAAGTTTAAAAAGTTGTTTTTAATATATTATTTCATTTATCCTTGCTTCACAAACCATTTTTGTTAGGTAACAGAGAAATAGATTCTGACCAAATCACTTAACCTCTCTCTTGATTCTCCTATCTACCTGGCCATTCCTCAGATTACTTTGAAGCTTCAGAGGAGTAAAAATATGCATTTGATTATTCATCTCTCTCTGTCTATCTTTGTTTCTGTCTCTTTCTCATCTGGGTCTAAGAGTCTGTCTTATCTAATCTATATACCTGAATGTCTACCATCTACTTATCTTTCATCTTCTATTGATATCTATCCATACATATATGTGGATATCAAAAATGTTATCTACAGATAATATATATGCATATGAAATATATAGTAAACATATATATATATACATTTTTGTTGTATATCTTATTCCCCTTTTAAAGAAACCATTTTGTAGTAATAGATTGTACTTAGAAATAATTTACGCTTGGCTTAATATATTGCCCAACTAATCTCATTTCCTCTTCTATTGTAAAGGGTCAGGAAATATTTTTTTTTCCATTCCCAGAAAAAAAATTTTTTTTCAATATATTAAGTCTTAATAATAGTTCTAGTTACACAATGGGCACCCAATTAATTTACTTAGGATTCATTTGACCATTGGTTTTAATACCTGGAATGGAATTTAGCCTAATTGTGCCAAATTTTTATTTTGGTTTTATTTTGTTTTGTTCTGAACATTGAGAAAATATAATGAATTTTATAGAACTAAGAGGTCTTAAGCCTTTATCTTCCCATCCCTATTATATCATTCAAAGCAAGAATTCAACCCCTACCTTAGAAGTTAAATCAAATTCCTTAGAAGGCAAATTCTCTGTCAATACTCAGCATTCCATCTATGAAATAAGAAGGATAATCTGATAATCAGTAGAATTGAATTACCTTATTACTATAGACAAGTTCTGGAGATAGAGACATAATGAAGGACAATGACTTGTGGATCTCAGACTGAGAATTAACTAAGCTAATAGACTATAGTCACAAAATTCACTACACATTACATATCCATCTGAACAGACTTGTTCAGAATCAATTATGTAATGGAGATATTAGTTGAAGACTTTAGATTTTATAAGAAAAACAATAACATACCAACAACATGAAACCCTATATGTAACCTCAATAGATTTGCATGCCAACTAATAGGAACAAGGTAAATTTTTGCTCAATTTACTCTGATGGATAATAAAACTTTCAATTATTGCTGCATTATTTGTTGCTATATGGTCGAAAGATTAGATGACAATATGCAAAAAATAGTTTCTTCATTTTATAATATTTAGTAATGTCATTTTATTTTTTATATGTTTCATTAAATTGTTTTGTGGCTTTATTATCTACCCAGATGCACAGCCCAGAAATACAATTATTCAGATTTAGAAGCAATAAAATTTGGCATGCATTTTCTCGTATTCAGAATTCCTGCATGTTAAAAAGAAATTATGGCATTCTCCCTACATTGCACTGCTCTGAGGCCCTCACCGGCTCATTCATTAGCCAAAGACATTATAGAAAGCACACCATTTAGGTTAAAGGGCCCTTTGGATAACAAATAGGATTGGAGAAAGCAAATATTTCAAAGTAGCTCCGCCTTTTGATTGTAACTGTAACAGAGGCAAATTGATATGCATTTTCTATAAAATGCAGCTGTATGAGGAAGTCAGTGAGTAGAGAAAACAGTAATTGTCAACCATTACATGGGAAAAGTGTCCGAACAATGGAATTTTCAGGGAATGTTGGCTGTGCTACTCAAAGAAGAAGCCAAGGATGTGTGCACATGTGTTTCATGCATACTTGCAACATAGTGGGAGGAGACACAAAATTTCTACTAAATATAGTATATAAAATATGATTTATATTCTTCTTTCTCTTCTCTTTCCTTCACTTCTCTTTGCTTCTATCTTCTTTTCTTTCTCCTGCTCTAGTTAACTAGCTATATTTTTTCTTTCCTGACTTTTTCTGACACTCTACATAGAGAAGTAATAGATTTTGAGTTTCTCTTATGACTATAAAAGAGCAAGTTTTGCTAATAAGTAGCATATACATTGTAAAATGCTTCTGATCATGAGAAAGATCCGAGGTGAATTAAAGATAGAAATTTCTCAGCCTAGAAAACCAGAGATATATTACAATATGAAAAGATTGGATATGTTGACTATAGTGAGGAGCTGTGCCTAGAACTTATAATTATTTAAATCTTGCTTCAAATGATATCTTCTTTTAGTGATAACATGTAAATAAAACTAAATACAATTCAGCAATGAAAAATTTCTAGAAAAATAGGATTGTTAAAATAGCAGCCTAAAATCATTTGAAAAACTAATATTCTTAGTCATACACAGCTATAGATAGAAAAATTTGATGTTATATTCCCCAGCACATGACACTATTGTATACTCTGGCAATTATCAGAATTGCTATGTATAGTGACTAGAAGAAATTGTAACATTTCAGATAGGAATTATGACACAGATAAAATAATGGCTTCATAACAAAAAATTATTTTTTACATTTTAAAAGATCTTTATTTACAAGATTTACAATGTAAACTTAAAGTTATATTAAGGAATTTTAAAAAATAAAAATATTTGAAAGTATTCAGTATAAAGCAACTAGATTAGAACTAGGATCTGGGGGAGGAAAAGGGGAAACAAAAATTTAAAGCTAAAAATGGTAGAGGCCACTGGCCATTGAAAAGCTATCGGGAATACAAAAAGTTGTGCTGACAGCTAACCATATATAAGATGAAGTTTAATGAAAAGGGGGGGATACTTGTCTTTTGTAAATTAAAGTTAACTTGACAAATGGACCTAATCAGCACTCTTTGTGCTGCCTTATCAGACTGTGAAAATCTACAGTGGCTTTTCTCTCTGTGTCTTATGTCTGTCTGTGACTATCTCTCTGGCTCTTTCTATCTCTCTGTCTCTGTCTCTATCTCTATTTGTCTACATATTTCTGTCTTTCTCTGACTGTCTGTGTTTGTCTCTATTAAAAATTCTGTCTCTTACCCCCTCCCTTCTTCTTCCTCTTTCTCCTCTCTCTTCTTCTTCTTCTTCTTTTCTCTCTCTCTTTTTCTTACTCTTCTTCTTCCTCTTCTTTTTCTTCTTCTCTCTCTTTCATACACACATACAAACACATACATAAATTCTCATTCTCTCTTGCAAGACCTTTCATCAGTATTTCAAACAGCTGCTTCAAAAGTTCACACTAAGTAGCTCAAGCAAGCAACATATATAGAATATGATCACAATAATGATGCTCATTTTTGCTTATATTTTCCAGAGCTTTATACTCTCCCAAGTGCTTTAATATTCATTATCTCATGTGAGCCTTTCAGTAACTCCGGATGGTCATATTTGCTAGTCAAAACAGGCTTATGCTCCTCATTTTACACATGAAGAAAATAAAGTGACATCTAAAATTTCAGCGTTTTTGCTACCCTAACTCTAAACCTGACCCCAAACCCAACCCTGACCTTAGACAAAATGACACAAACAAGCTTCATCTTGTTTCTCTTCCTTCTTTCCTCTCACTGGTCCTTTCTTTAACTCTCACCTCCCTTTTAGGATATTTTTCTTATACCCTGTTCCTGAAATTTTCACTAAAGTGTTAACTGAAACATTAGGTATTAATGAATAGGGATTTAAGGTAATAACTCCCATGTATATGGTACTTTAAAATTTATAAGTTCCTTGAGATTCAGGCCAGTCTTTGCCTTTCTTTCTGACCCCAGAACTGAGTATACTGCCTGACAAATAGGAGGCTTTTCATAAATGCTTAGAAACTTGATGACTTTCCTCACAAAAATTCTGTGAAATAGATGGTACAGGTATTATTGTCTCATTTTGTAGAGAACAAAACAGATTCTGAGAAATGAATAAATTTGGCAAATGGCACCAAGCAAAGAAGTTCTGAAAATAAAGCTCAAATACAGGTCCTTGTCTCTTTGGGTTCAGTGCCCTTTCAACTATACAATTTGTAATACCACAACTATATCAGAATTTCTATTCCTGTAAGGGATATTTTCATTTAACAAGGCACTTAAGGAAGTAGAAAAGTCCTCAAAAATTGGAAATTAATTCTGATGATTAAATAATGGGTGGTGAGCTTGATATTGTAGGAAAGAAGACTTTCTCTTTTTGTATTCTTCTAAGGTACTCCATACAGATATCCATCTATCCAACAAAGCTATATTCAAGCTATATTCAAAGCTTTCCAACTGACATCACCCTAAACTTCTCAAACTTATTTCATCTAATTCTGACCTACATAGTCTACACTTGAGCCATGCTAGATTCTCCCTACACTTCAACTTTTTCCTTTTCTTTCCCACCTGAATATCTTTATTGGTCACTCTTCTCTGTGCCTTAAATCCACTTCCTCCCCTTTTTATGTATCAATTGCTGACCCATCCTTAAAAGCCCAACTCAAATGCTCTCTCTACAATGAAGTCTTTCCTTCTCATCTTTATAAGTAACAACCTTTCCCCTCATTGATCACAAGTGACTGTCATGTAATCCATGGAACCTATAATGAGATCTAACCTTTTTCTTTCGACCTATTTATTCTTTGAGCCATGAAAATCATGTTCTTGTAAGTACACTCAAGGACAGCCAGATAGCAGGAAGACCTATCACACTGTCAGGTGTTCTCCTCTCCCTTTACCTTGTTCATTTGCCTTCTCTCTGCATCTGAGCTACTCAGAACCCATCTGAGCTGCTTCATTGCTCATGTTTTGAATAGTTTGGATATTACCTATTCTATTCCTTCTAGTGAGGTGGAAGACCATCAAGTTTTTCCTGCTTCTATAATCTGCATATCCTAGCACTATCATTTAACCTTGTGTCTGATCCTTAGCATAAGGATCCATGGGCCTTATCATTTGTCAAAACCCTTAAGATTTTCAGGTTTTTCCGTCTACCTTGCAGTTGACCTTTCTTTTTCATGCTGACTCCCCAAAATAGTGTGCATTCCTTGAAAATCGGAACTGCCTAATTTATTTCAACCATTTGGTACATAATAAACACTTCATTAATGCTTGTCCATTCATTCATTCATTTACATAGTGAAGATCTCTAATTATTTCAGTAGGAAAAATAAGCAAGAGGAGTGAGGTATCTAGTTCCTTTGTGCTGTGTGAGAGCTGTTGAAGAAAGTATTACATATAAACCTTGTGTTTTCTCCAGCACTTTAAATTTATGAAACAAAATAGGTGTTTTGAAAATTATTGATGAATTTAAATTTGCATTTGAATACAAATACACACAGAGAGACATTCATGTATATACTATAGGATGCACACACACATCACTTTGAAACTCCATTTCTTTTTTTGTAAAATACACACTGCCAGCATCCATTTCATTTTAACATGCCTTTATCTCTAACAATCCTGCCTGGCAGAAACTTGAGGAGAATTTTGCGACGGCTGCAGCTGGTCCTTTGCTTCAAAGGGTTAAGTGATTAAAGATAACCCAGTCTGCCAGCAAACTAGGATGTTCACTGCAGGTCCATCTCTGTGGTCTGATTTCTCACAGATGATACAGTTCACTTCATGGGAGTGATTGTGAGATTGAAATCTAAGACTGAGAAGAGAGAAATGCTGTTCCTGGAATTGTGTGTGGGACTGTTCCAGAGGACACAGCTATAGATGGGGTATTCAATGAGTCGACTGAGTTTTCCAATTGGGCCGGATATAACAATCAATGTGAATTATTTTAATATTATGCCAGAGCAAACAAGGGCCATAAGAACCATTATGGTTCTCTATATATGGCTCTCTATAAAGAATCAGGAAACATAATTCCAGCTCTGCCACTAACTCATTGTATGATCTTTTTTTTTTAAATAAGCAATCAGGATTAAATCACTTGCCAAGGCCACACAGCTAGTAAGGAAACTGGATTTGAACTCAGGTCCTTCTGACACTAGAGTTGGTGCTTTATCCACTGAATCACCTAGTTGCCTGTACTGTATGACCTGAAGCAAGTATAATTATCCCTCTAGTACTCAATTTCCTTATCTGTAGATGAGATGTTACACAAAATAACCATTTCTTTGATTCACTCAAATTTGAATATAATGATATTAGAAATAGATTTTTTTTTGTTTTTCATCACCTTCCTTTTCAACTATAACTTTCCTTCTTATATTTCCAGATGGCTATATCATATTATGAAAGAGAAAACAAAGAGGAAGTGAAAGTAGCCCAGCAAAAACTACTTAACAGATTATCCAGATATCTACAAAGAAGATAGGTTGATATATTTTCTTATTACTTGTTCAGGGCCAAATCTTGTCAATATAATTATAAGGTATTTACTTTTAATTGTTCTTTCCATTTACATGATTACAGTCATCCCACATATTGCTTTCTTGGTTCTGTTTACTTCACTCTTCATCAGTTCATTTAAGTCCTCTCATGCTTCTCTAAATTCTTCTTACAGATCATTTCTTACAAACTAGTAATATATTTATACTTTGGAGACCTCAGACACCTACTAACTATGTGACCCTATTAAGTGTTTGAAATGGGATTTGAACTCAGATTTTCTGATTGCAAGTCAAACACCATTCTAGGTCTTCTGGTCCAGAGTCTTATTTTCAGATAAATTAATATCTATGATGGAAAGATAAAAACAAAGTAAAAAACAAAAAATTTCCCCCAAAAAGGAAGAACTTTAAAACCTTATCTCCTTTGATGTTTGGCAAAATGTTTTGGTTTTATTTTTTGAAAAAGTATTATACACTGTCTACACATAGTAAATATGATAATTTTATGAGAAAACCTAAAATCTATAAAGGGCTCCAAGGAAGCTAAGCAATTAAAGTATTGGTTATATTTAAGTTATTCCCCAAATCAAATTCTCTATGAATTTTTTTCTATTTCCTCTTCCAGACCAAAACTATTCATCCACAAGGCTTCAAAATACCATGAAATTTTATATCTCTAGTCCAAACTTTTGAGGGGAGTCGCCTGTCTCTTTCAATTGTAAGGATATGAAGACACTCCTTTTCTCAGTACTGTTTATTACTCTTAAAGTTAGGTTTTCACTTCACCTCAAAAACTGAGTGAATCATTTACCATGACCAGTAATAATTATTTAATTCAACAAACATTCATTGAGCAACCTCTCTTCCCTTTCTTGTTATTATATACATATACATATATATATGTGTATATATATATATGTATGTATATATATATATATATGCTGGTACTATGCTCTATACTGTGAACACATCTATCCTCAGACTCTTCATAAAGTCTGACATATTCAAGAAGAGAACCAAAAGCATAATGAACTTCTTAAAAGATATATATTAAGAACAAACATATGCAGTATAAAACAACTAGCCTGAAATAGCATTTGAAAAAGTGTTGAGGGCAAAATTTTGATGGTTAATGTTGGTTATGAAAGAAAAAGAAAAAAAAATATGCTGTCCAGTGGATTCAAGAGTTTAGGTATCCAACATCAAAGAAGTGCTTCTGAGATATGATATCACTGTGTAGAGCATAATCATAATATCTCCTATAAAAACTTGGAGAAAATCTCCTTGGAGAAAAAAGAGCAATGGATCATCAAAATTAGCTGCCAAAATGAAAAACTATGAAGCAAAGAAATTATGCTAAATTATCATGTACATTTTGTTTGCATTTTAAATAAGACCTCGGACTAATGTCTAGAAAAATATATATATTTTCAACTTGAATGCTTATTACATGCAAGGAGTACCATAACACAAACAAGTAAGTCTTTGGGCACAAGTTCCCACAAGAATGAGATGAATTCAGCATGAAAAGAAGCAGTACCTGGCACACATTGTTCAGTCATTCAATCATCCCTGACTCTTCATGACCCCATGGATGATGATATGCCAATATTGTCTGTGGGGTTTTCTTAGCAAAGATACTGACTGGAGTACTTTTCCATTTCCTTCTCCGGTGGATTAAGCCCAAGAAGGTTAAGGGACTTGCCCAGAATCTTGCGCCTGGTAAATATCTGAAGTCATCTTTGAACTCAGGTCTTCCTGACTCCAGCCTCAGTGTTTTATCTACCGAGCACCTACCTATCTCCTTCTGGCACATAATGGGTCCTTAATGAATGCTGGTTGACTGACTGACCTTGTGTCTACTATATCTCTGTTCCACTAGAATAAGTGAACATGTGGTTAATAGTGAGGTGATGAGATCCCCATTGCTGAAGGTAGTTTAGTTAAAATGACATGATTATCTGTTAAAAAGTATTATAGAGAAGATACATTCACTGAATAGGAGATTATACTGAGTAATCTCCAAGATCTTCATCAATTATAAAGTTCTTAGTTAAATACAACATATATGTATGCAACATCTAGAGGATGAGGGAATTGCTTCTTTGGACTCTGGAAGCAGAAAAAAAAGGAATGGAAGAAGCATTTATATGGCACCTACTACATTCCAGGCACTGTGTTAAGTGTTTTGTTTTTGTTTTTTTGTTTATAAAACAAATATCTCATTTGACCCTCACAATAACAAGAAGCCATTTACTATCTTCCTTTTACAATTAAGGAAAATGAGACAAGTCATGTATGGTTAAGTAACTTTTCCAATAGTTTACCACTGGTAACAATCTGAAGCTGGATTTTAATTTGGGTTTTCATGACTCCAGGTTCAATGCTCTATCCATTGCATGACACTGGCTGCTTCCAATCTAACAGGTTAGAATCCATTTCTGCTGACTTCCCTTATCCTATATAGAAATACACAAAGAAATTCTTTGGGGTCATAAATATTTCTTCTATGTTGTGCCTTTAAAATTAAGTAATTAATTCAATGTGATTATGGAATTATGTAATTTCATATTTGTTACCATTCACCTAGATTCCTGAAGTTTCCGTCTAAATGATCTTCCTGCATCCATTTATATCACCTGTTCTTAATGCATAGGTCTGGCCAAATCTTTACACATTCAGAATCCTTCAGGTATTCCTTATTAGCCACTAAATAAAAGTGGTGGATTAGGAAGAAGAAAATATTGTGTTGTTATCATGGGACATTGATTCCCAGTGGCAGATAGAGACCCAAAGAAGATCATCAGCTTTTCTGTTTTTCTTTATCTCAATGGAAAGAATTTTTGAAAAAGGAGAAAGAAAGCTGATCCCTTCTCAGTGAAGGAATTGAGTGAACCACACTGACTCCATCTTGTGACTCAGTTCTGGATCTAATTCAGTTCCCTTACCATTCAATTTTGGATCTATTTCAATTTCTGTCTTGGGAGAAAGCTTTATTCAATTGTAAGAATTATGAAATATGAAAAAGCTGTATTGCTATATTGAACCTAGCCCTGCATGGCTAGAAAATTAGACCACATCTACCTTCTGCTTAGAGACTCTTAGAAGGACCTAGATTATGCTGACCAAAAACCTAGTCAGATCCAAAAATTGATGCAGAGATTTTTCTCACAATTATGCTTCTCAAGCACCTAACATGTCTTTTCTGAAAACTTTCCCAATCCTTGTCAATGTTCCTTTGATTGAATATAGACACTTCTTTCTCTGATTTCAGGGAATTATATATCTATTCACTCCCTCCCAACTTGGAAAGTTCCTAATCTTTCCTTCAATTAGAAATCAGATTACCTAATTTTGTATCCTTGCTAATTGTTTTCTTTTAATTAATTGATCTTATTTGATTAATTGTTTTTAATGCATAAAAATCTGTCTTTCCTTGTATTCAGCATCCAGTGCCAATGCTGAGGAGGCTCTGTCCCAATTTGTTATCCAATCGCTTTGAGTACATTTTAGGCTTCCACAACTTTGCAATGGAGGTGAGTCAAAAGGCATTTATTAACTTCTTACAAAGAGAAAAAAACAGTTCCTATCCCCAAGTAGCTTACATTATAAGGGGGAGTGAAAGACAGATTGAAAAAAAACTAAAAAGTGGAAGAAGGAGAGAACAGGAAACAGAAGTTTCCAGAGAGTCAGAAGCAGAACTGGGAGAGGAATGAGGAATGGCTGACCTGAACTTCCGAAAATAGAGATTCTGGGAGGAATTTTCCAACTGGAGAAGAGAATCAGAGTTGTAGAAGAATGTTCCAGGGTGAGAAGGAACTTTAAAAATGAGAAGGCAGTTAAGGAATTAGTGGTGAAGTGGAGCCAGGAGAGGGAAAACTCAGGATGGGATTCCTGCATCCATTTGGATGCTGGAAGGTAATCTTTGCTTTCCAGATCCTCATAACTTCAATTTCTATCTACATGAGGGAACAGAAAGATTCATATAAATAATTGAATAATTTTCATAGTACTCAGCGACTCCTTTAAGCACAGACATCAAGAAAGCTAGACCAGGAGTAAGGTACTCTGTGGATCAGTATCCACTCAAAACCATAGCTTACCTGCCTCTATTGATGTATTCAACACCACCAGATCATAAGGTTCATTAGTGTCAATCAATTCACTTTTAATCAAACAGGATATCAAATAAACCCCAAAGTCTGTTTTTCTTACTTTTATACACTGTCTACAACACACACACACATATATGTGTGTGTGTATATATATATATAGTATATATGTATATTATACATAGTCTATTTATTAGAAATATTCTTATGGACATACATACTCTCACAGATTCTTGCACTATCAATGGGGGAAGACATGTGTGTGTTGTGTTGTGTGTGTGTGTGTGTTTGATCAAGACATAGCAACAACTTATGCCTAATACTAAAGACCAATTAATGTCCTTTATGGAAATCTTTGCTGCTGTACTCTCTCCTGCTGTCTGCCAGGTACTGTCTTCAAGGTCTTCACTGAATGAATGTTGTATTATTTCTGCTTTTCAAAGTCTTGTGGTCACTGAGGAGCTTTTTGCTACTATAAGCAGTCACTACTAAGCTTCAGGGTATATGGGATGTTTGCGAGGTCTTTTTGTAGAGGGTCCTTTTCAGGGCTGCTCATCCACTTTGGTTCCATCTGATCCATGCAACTCTCACCTATAGCTCCAAGAAATTGAAACATGCATCATGACCACATCTTGATAGAGCCATCTCAGCAGATGTACTAAACCAACTTGAGGCTAACTGTCAAAATCATCAGTGAATTAGGGGGGTGTCTCCCCCAAACATGTGAAGAGTTCCCCCAGCAGAATGGGCAGATGACAATAAGTTGCCCCAATGGCCATGAAGCCAGCTGAACCAGATGCTTTGGAGCTCTTAAGGATCATCTCAGGTCATCAGTGGTGATCCTGACTTTGGATTTTAACGACTCCGGAAGAGAGAAAATTTGACTGATGACTTTGTGCAACCCTGCCTTACTTAAAAACAATTCCCATGCAAGTCAAGACATCACCCAAGTGATGTCATTGCTCCTCTTTGAAAATGGAATTTTAACAACAACAATTAAGTCTCACTTTAGTGAGGGATGATTAAAGCTATTTTAATGACTTTCTAAGGTCTTTAAAACATCACATCCAGGCAGGGACTGATCAAAAGTCATAAAAATCCAAGGCTAAGATTAAATCTCCTATTGCTAACTTAAAGAATTCAAATCCATCATTAGAAAGAGAACTTAGAGGTTATCCAGTCAATTCCTTCATTTTAAAGATGAGGAAACTGAGACCTATCAAGAAGTCTGTGCTTTTCCCAAGGTCTCATAGATAAAAAATGTCAAAAGGACTTGAACTCTAACTATCAAGCTAATCTTTCCACTGTCCCTACTATGTGCTTTACTGTTTAAAATGTTCTTTTAATTCTAGTGAAATTATTGTTATTTTAAGGGTTTTACTCAACAAATCCTACAGGAATTATATAAGTTTTGGGATGAGGAGGCCCCCTCTCAGATCCCATCATACTCACTAATTGGCATGCAAATTAACCTTGGGTCAAAAAGAGAGAAGGAGTACTACTAGACATTGGCAGTTTCTGCTTTTGTTCCACCATTCTGCTTTTATTATGATTGCCTGCCAGCAACAACATAGCTGGTCATTGTTTAACCTTCTGGCCAATACAAAAAATGCTAGAGTCTCTATATTTGTCATTCCGTTTTTTTACAGTTTGCTTTCTTTAAAATAATCTAAAAATTAACATTTGTTGTTTTGATAACTATTTTAATATAATTTATTTCCTTTTTATCACATAACTTTTATTTTATGCATTTAAAAACATGACTCTGGGAAAGGTTCCAGTCCAAAGTCCATGACACAAAAAAATGATTAAAAACTTTGAGGCCAGATGATTTCTCAGGTGACTACAGCTGTAGATTGACGATCCTTTGAACAGATTCATATAAGTCAAAGGTCACAAAGCTATTAAGTATCAGAGCCCTGACTCAAACCCAAGTTTCCTGGCTCTGAGCAGTCTTTCCATGAGAGTGGGCTGCTTCTCACTTTTATGTAACAGCACACCCACCATCAGAAAAGAATGTAGCACAACTGAGGACACAGATGCCCAGGGGACACAGAATAATAGAATTCTTGGAATCAAGCCCAATCAATCACAGAAGACTTCCTGGAAGAGATTGCCAACTTGGTTGTTGATATGGATTGGTGGAGATGAACAGTCACCCTGCATATTTCAAGTAAAAAGAAAGCCAAATGCTTTTATCTCTATGTGATCAATTATGTGGCGACATAGGCCTGCCCTTCTCCCACATTACCCAGTAAAATGGCTAAAAATACTAGATTAGACATGCCATAGACCATTTTTGTTTTCTCAGAAATAATAGTATGTTTCATAGGTATAGAGCTTTTCAAAGCACTTTTATACTGATTACCTCAAATGACAAGAAAATAGGATCCTCAGAATCAAATGACTTGCCTAAAACATAAAGGGAGTTGGTGGGAAAGCTAATATGAGAACCCAGGGCCACTGTTTCCCAGTCTTGTCAGTAGTTCAAATGCTGCACATTTAAAGGGATATTTCTAAACAAAAAGTCAACATGGGTGAAAGATTTTTTTAAAAAACCCAGAAAGTAGAAATAGTAGGAAAGAAAAAGAAAAAAGGAGGAGAAAAAAATAGAAATAGATGGTGGACAATAAGGATAGAAAGAAAATGAAATGGAAAATAGGAAAGTAGGAAGGAAGGAAGAAAAGAAGAAAGGAAGGAAGGAAGGAGGGAAGAAGGAAGGAAGGAAAGAAGGAAGGGAGGGAGGAAGGAAAAAAGAGAGGAAGGAAGGAAGGGAGTGAGTGAGGAAGGAAGGAAGGAAGGAAAGGAGGAAGGAAGGAAGGAAGGAAAGGAGGAAGGAAGGAAGGAAGGAGGAAATATGCAGTGACAGTTCATCTTCACTAATCCATATGTTTCTCCTTTATCAACACCCAGGGAATTTTCTCCAGTAAGGTATGTAAGCTGTAGTTGGTTTGTAAATTTCCATTTGCATATGCCGTGTGTCAAATATTTAAAAGCTAAAATCTGGCTGAATTTATTTTGCATGAAACACAAAATTTTCTTTTTCAATGCAAATATGTCCATGCCTTGGCCACACATTTAAAAGAAGCTGGTTTTGAATGGATTCTGAAGCTACAATAACAACACTAACAGGAGGCAGTGAAAATTCTTCATGAATTTTATTTCCCAGGCATTTACAGACCCACTTTCACAGAAGGTGGCCTTTACTGGCCCAATTGCAGGCAGCAGCCCCAACTCAGCTGCCTTGAAATCACTGCCTATCATGCCCTCCCATCCCTCTCCCCATCCCACAACCAGCTGTCATATGGCTGATATTCCAGTTGGTGTGCCTCCTCCTACCAACCACTTAATAAGTCAATTCTCTGCTCTTTTTCCAATCTTTCTCTCTCAAAGAACAAATTTTCACCAGGATTCCAGTTTGAAACAAATCTTGCCCCCCAAAAGAAAAATGGAAGACAATCAAACCCCAAGTATAGTTCTTTCATATCACAAGAAAAAGGAGGAAAGAGAAAGGGGGAAAGAAAGAAACAGGATAGGGAGAGAGAGAGAGAGACAGACAGACAGACAGACAGAGACAAAGAGACAGACAGACAGAGACAGAGACAGAAGGAGACAGAGAAACAGAGAGAGAGAGAGAGAGAGAGAGAGAGGAAAGAGAGAGAGAGAGAGAGAGAGAGAGAGAGAGAGGGGAGGGGAGGAGGTATAAAGGAAGAAGAGACTGAGGTAAGGAGGCAGAGGAAGGGAGAAAGAGAGGGAGCAGAAAAGAACCACTTAAAACTATGTTGTGGCAGGAAACAGGACAGTACAACTCTGAATAGTCTGGTTACCTGTGGGCATTGCCAGTCTGATGACTGAATCATTTCCTATATTATGTCTCTGTCAAGGTCACAAGTCACTCATAGTATATCCAGAAAGGATTCTCCATGGTTCCTCCTTTTAGCATCCTCTGTAAAGTAAGCATTATATTACTGTTAAGTAAGTATTATATCCATACTCTAGATGGGAATCTGCTAGAAAAATAGGAGGCTGTTTGTATTATAACAAAAAACACCTTACATTTACAAATTTGGGGAGCTGGAAAGAACTTCTAAGTTAAATTATGTTACACTTATGGTCCAATAAAACCCCCAAATCTTTTCTTTCCAAGCAAACTGTAATCTGCTTGTGTCTCCCTTAGTTTACAACATTACTTCTGTTTAATCTAAATACCTAAAATGGGCTGTATTGGGAAAAACCCTGGCAGGTCAAGCCTGTCTTTCATACTACTTGTGTGATCTCTAGCAAGTCATTAAAATGTCCTAAACCTGTTTCCTTGTTCATAACATAGGTTAAAATGGCCTCTTTGATCCCATCTAGATCTAAATTTATGATTCTATGAATGTTTATCCCTATAAAAGTTCATCTTGTTTTAATTAGTCAATATTTCAGCCTATTAATATCTTTTTGAATCATGACATCATCATCCATTGCATTATATGTGCCTCCACTCTTCCTGACATCTTCAAATTTGATGGGCCTGCCATCCATATTTTTATCCTAGTCATTGATAAAATGTTGAAGAGCACAAGCCAAGAACAGATCCCTGGGGCTCTCCACTGAACAACTCCTTCCAAATTCATATCAAGCCACTGATAACTACTTTGGGGGCCTAGCCATTCAATAAGTTCCAAATTCCATTATTTTTCCACTTATTGTCTAATCTACATCCCTCCATACTTTCCAAAAAAATATGAGATATAAAATAATGCTCTAAATCACTATTGTTCAAAGAAATGCAAATTGAGACAACTCTGAGTTACCTCTCAGATTGGCTAAAATAACAGGAAAAAATGATGAATGTTGGAGGGGGAGGGGAACCAGGACACTAATCCATTGTTGGTGAAGTTGTGAACGGATCCAACCATTCTGGAAAGCAACGTGGAACTACATCTAAAGGGCTTTCAAACAGTGCATACCCTCTGATCCAGCAGTGTTTTTACTGAGCCACTATCCCAAAGAGATTTATGATCAAAAAGGGAAAAGGACCCACATGTGCAAAAAATGTTTGTAACAACCCTTTTTGTAGTGGAAAGAAACTGAAAACTGAATGGATGCCCTTCAGTTGGAGAATAACTGAATAAGTTATGGTATATGAATGTCAGGGAATATTATCATTCTGTAAGAAACGATCAGCAGGATGATTTCAGAAAGGCCTGGAGAGACTTACACAAACTGATGCTCAGTGAAGTGAGTAAACCAAGAGAACATTGTACATGACAACAGCAAGATTATAAAATAATCAATTCTGATGGACATGACTCTCTTCAACAATGAGATGATTCAGGACAATTCCAACGGTTGTGTAATGGAGAGAGCCATCTGCACCCAGAGAGAGGACTGTGGGTAGTGATTTTGGATCACAACATAGCATTTTCACTTTTTTGCTGTTTGCTCGGTTTTTTCTTTCTCATTTTTATTCCTTTTTGATCTGATTTTTCTTGTGCAGCAAGATAATGGTAGAAATATGTATAGAAGAATTACACATGCTTAATATATATTGGATTACTTCTCTTCTGGGGGAGAGGATGGGAGAAAAGAGGGAGAAAATAGAATAGAAAGTTTTGCAAGAGTGAATGTTGAAAACTATGCATAAATTTTGAAAATAAAAAGCTTAAAAAGCAAAAAAAAATGACGAGAGACTTTGTCAGATACTTTCCTAATATTTAGATAAACTATATTTACAATCCATTCCTGGCCTACCAATCTAATAGATTTGTCCAAAGAAAGGAAATGAGATCAGTTTATGATCCAAATGATTACTGGTTCCTTTCTAGATATTCACTAACTCTCTGTTTAATAAAATATTCTAGTTCTTCCAGGGTTTTCAGTTAATTTCATTGGTTTATAATTTATAGAAACTACTGAGGAACATTTGTGGCTCTAAGGGGAACAGTACCCCTAGCTGATGATTAGGTGGTAAAGTGAATAAAGTACTATGCATGGAGTTAGGAAGACTCATCTTCCTAAATTCAAGTCCAGTCTCAGATACTTACTAGCTATGTGACCCTGAGCAAGTCACTTAATCCTATTTGCCCCAGTTTAGTCATCTGTAAAATGAGCTGTCAAAGGAAATGGCAAACCACTCCAGATTCTTTGCCAAGAAAATCCCAAATGGAGTCATGAAGAGTTTGACAAGACTGAAAATGACTAAACAACAAGCTGATAAAAATACATGAATTAATATAGTACTTAAAGGATGATTTAACAGAGCATCTTAAGTCTAGGGATTTTGACATCCTTAGCTGATATACCAAAATGACTGAATGACTCTTCAGAGATAGTAAGAAGAGTGGGCTCAGAACCCATAAGCGTATATGAATGTACTGGTTTAGGCACTATCACCCAGGCTATGTCACTCTTAACTCTTTTCATTATAACCTACACACAAATTATTTTATCACATGTGTGTCTGGCCTCAGTCTCTGTTCTGTAGTCTATGCCCACATCTGTAACTGCCTTTAGTAAATCTCTACATGGATGGATTACCAATACTTCAGAATTAATATATCCAAAAATCACTTTATTTTTCTTCCTAAATACAGTCTTATTTCTAATTTCACTATTTCTGTCTGAACCTCCTCAATTTCCCATGTCTACAGCATTGGGGGTGAACTTATATTCTATTCTTTTCACCTCTAACACTTAGACATACATGTGATAAAATAATTTGTGTGTAGGTTATAAATTCCTGTTTATTCTACTTCTGAAAAATTTCCTCACAGTATTCATTTCTTCTTTCAAGTCCCACTGTTTCTACCCTGATAGAGATCCTCATTATCACTCATTTAACTATAAGTAATCTGTTTTTTAACATTTTCATCCCCTCTCCTTCCAAGTCATCCTTCATACCACTGTCCAAAGTTTTCCTTCCACCAAGATCTGCTGATTTCAGAGCTGTAGAATAGAATTTCAGTACCAAGGACAAATTGATTTGAACTGTTTTGGGGAGGATGGTATATATATATATATATATATATATATATATATACCTTATCTGTATGTGACTGAGATAGATTAGAGAGATAGGTCATAGGAGTTGAGGAGAATGAGGAACTTGGAAGATGTTGTATTCAAAGGAGAGAAGAATGTAAGCAAGTTACTGAACAAAGCTGGAATGAGAGTGAAGACCTAAAGATAATATCAACTAAGATAAAGACAGGATTGATAAATTGGGGAGAACCAGAAGCAGAGGTAACTTTCTATTGGCTAGACCAATTGTCACTTTCATTTCTGCTTCCCTATCCTTCCTCTTTATGATAAATTCAGCTTCAGCTCTCTCATCAGTCATTCTCTTCTGCCTTCAGAGAAAATGTCATTGATTTTAGAATCAAAAGACCTGAGCATTGGAATCCTGACTCTGATACTTACTACCTGTGTGATCTCTTTCAACCTCAAGTTTCTTATCTATAAAATGAGTAACTTGAGCAGCAGTATCTCTAAATGTCCTTCTAAATGTAAATCTGTGATCTTATAATCTTATGAACTTCAAAATCTAAGTAATAAATGAGAAATATTGACAAATGGAGACAGTGAAATTGTCAATTAAGAGCTAAGATGAAGATGACTTCTTTTCCTTGTGGAGGTCATGAGTCAAAGGCTATATGAGAGAGGGATAAACATCTTAGAGATGCTAACAAATTCATTGTCTACAGGAAAAAGCTAAGGTTCATTGTACACCAGAAGATGAAAAGAATGTAAGAAGAAGAAGTCAAAATTCATCTGGGATACGGTCCAAGTACTCCACATTAATTCTGCCTCTATGTTATATAACTACCCCACTCAAAAATCACCAGTGATATCCTTTTGTTTTCACACTTGAGTTCAATTTTCTTTGCCTGCTATTCAAGGGTCTCTATCTTCCAGATTTATCTTTTTGCTATCTTCCATATCCTTTACATTACAGCAAATCAGTGTCTTCTTTGTCCCCTGGACACATCACATGACTTCATTACTCCATATCTTTGCTCATGATATTCCTTATGTTGAGTATTCAATACCTATTTTTAAAAAAACCTAAATTCTATGCTATATGAATACACTGGGTTAGGAGAGAATATGACAAAAATATTCCTGCCTTCATAGAACTTAAAATCTTCTGGAATCAGAAAGAATGAAGGGACATATTTAACATGTAACCTCCAAAAAAATTAAATACAAAACAATTTGAAGTTTGGAGAGAGCCTTTAAGTAACATAAAAATTCTGCCAGACATAGCTGAGGAGTAAGCCTGGTAAGGCATAAATGATAAATTGAGCAAATGCCCGGAGTCAGAAAATTAAATATTGAAATCAAAGATGTAATTCTTGCTAGTAAGCTCATTTGATTAGGACATTTGATGCAATGTTACTAGAAAGGTGAGTTTGAGATGAATTACAGGAGTTTGAGGAATCTGCATGTTAATCGAGAACCAAGAAAAATCAGTTGAAAATTTTGACCAAGTGTTATTCATGATCTGAATTGTGCCTTAAGAAAAAATATTTTGGGAACTGTATAGAAGATTGTCTCCACAAAGTCCTATTTTGATGACTCATTGTGGCATGGAAGTGACTCTGGATAATAAAAGACAATGCCACCAGGAAATGAACTTTCATAGGTGTTTCCATGCTGGAAAGTCTTTGAGTAAAGATCTGGCAATATACTGACCCCAATGACAGGTATTACAGCAAGCCAGATTATCTGAGGACCAACTTCACTAGAAAGAGAAAAATCCAACACCAATATACTCATCACTTGGTGGGGAATTTTTGATCATAGCATCCCAGGAATCAAAGAAAAATATCCCTTAGCTTTATGTCTTTCACCCCCCTTCCCTTTTCCCTAGGCTTTTACTTCTACAGTGATTGTAGCAAAGTAACAGAAAATGGAGCAGAAGGTGATGAGTTTTTAGACCATCTATAATATTGATTTCACTATAAGTTTTCTAAAAGTGTTATCTTTTTCTACCAATCAACGTATTGTCATACTTTTAGAATATCCTCAATATTGAAAGCAGCATGTAGTAGCTAGACACTAGGCTTGGAATCAGGAGGATCCAATTTCAAATCCTGCCTCAGACACTTAAGTTGTGTGATATTACAGGAGTCACTTAACATCACTATGCCTCTATTTTCTTATTTGCAAAATGGACAAGTACAGTTGATGGCCTCTAAAGTTCCCTCTAGATCTAAATTTATAATAATGATATTGTAGCAATAAATAAAATTAAGACAAAAAGAAGTTACAAGTAATGGAAGGGTGGCTGATAGCTTTTTCAAAGAGGCAAAAGAGTTGATGATACTGAATTTTTCATGCTCTCAGAAACAACAAGAAGCACAATGCAGTTGGATACTTGGTTATTTTGCCTTCCAGTGCTCACCATGAAAATGAGTAATCAAAATTGGCTCAAAGAGGAAATACACAATATGGTATATAAACCTATATTTTCCTGTAGGAGAGGAGAAGGAGAAGGGGATCTAGGAGGAGGGAGGATGATAGAAAAGAGAGCATATTGGGCAAGGGAATGATCAATAACAAAATACTTTTGAAAAAGAACAGGGTAAAAGGAGAGAATAGAATAAAAGATAACACATTTAGAATACCTATAGTGAAACCAATATTATTTATGGTCTAAAAACTCATCATTTAGCAAAAGTGATCTTGGAGAAAGGCTGAAAAATTATAACGTGATTATGATGGAATATTGTTGTTTTATGGGAATTGATGAGCAGGATGCTCTCAGAAAAACCTGGAAAGTTCATCATGAATTCAAGCAAAGTGAAATGTAATGTGGACAAAGTAATAGCAATGTTCTGGGATGGTCAGTTGTGAATGACTTTGCTATTCTCAGCAATCCACGACTACTCTGAAGAACATAATGAAAATTTCTATCCATGCCAAGAGAAAGAATTGATTATGTCTGAATACAGATTAAACTATACTATCTCTTTTTATTTCTATTTTATTTTTCCTGAAGTTTTTTGGGGGGAAGATGGAGATCTATATTTTCTTTCACAGTATGATTTTTGTAAAAATGTTTTGCATAACTCCACAAGTGTTTTATTAACGAGGGGAATAAGGGAGAAAATCTATAATACAAATGTAAAAAAATGTTTTGAATGTAACTTAGAGAAAATAAAAATATTTTTAAATTATTGAAAGTGAATAAAAAGGGGCAGCCAGGTGGTGCAGTGGATAGAACACCAACCCTGAAGTCAGGAGGACCTGAGTTCAAATCTAATCTCAAACACTTAACACTTCCTAGCTGTGTAATCCTGAGCAAGTCACTTAACCCCAATTGCCTCAGCAAAAACAAAAAATGAATAAAAAGATCTCCATGAAGATAATTATATCTTAGGTACTAACATCTTTTATAGAAGATTAAAAAGATAGTTACACTAGGCAAAGGACTTGAAAAGATTCTCCAAAGCAAGTCAACACATACTTTGTTACATGGTAATGTCAAAACAACAGTGAATTTAAAAAAGAGTATTGTAACTAACATGCACATACATTTTGATCCAAAGATACCACTAATAGTGTTATACCTCAAAGTGGTCATTGAAAAGAAGTTTAGCTATTTACCAAAATGCATGTTTTGTTTGGTTAATCAATTGGTTAATCAATATTAACATGTTTTGGTTTGGTCTTGTTTTTTTTTTTTTTTTTTTTTTTGTAAAAAAGGAATTGCAAGCAAAGAAGATACTGATTAGAGAATGGTTAAGCAAATTTTGGTATGGGAATATAGCAAAATTTTACCATACTATATGAAATGATGAACATGATGGATACATAAAAGCATGAAATATTTACTTGACCTGATGGAAAGTGAAGAGTCCTCACCCAAAAAAACTATACATAATGACTACAACAGTGTAAATGGAAAGAACAACCACAACTACAAAAAAAATCAAAAGATGATGGAGCAAAATTATGAAGGAAAAACATGACTCCAAGGAAGAGATTTTAAAATGTACACTTATCCTATACCTTTGCAAAATTGGGAGGGCCGTGGGTATGATACATTGCATATATTTTCACTTTTTTCAATATGTTGGTTGATTTTGATGACTATCTTCATTTTTTTCTTTTTTTCTTCAAAAATATTATTCATTCAAGAGATAATTTTAGAATTAGGCTACCTGAAAGCCATGATCAAAGAAAGAGCCAAAACATCATATTTTAAGAAATTATAAAGAAAAATGTCCCAATACAATAGAAATTGAAATAATCCACTAATCATCTCCTGAAAGAGATCTCATCTCCAAGGAATATTATAGGCAAATTCCAGAGCTCTGAGGTCAAAGAGAAAATATTTCAAGCAGCCAGAAAGAAATTTAAATATCATGAAGCTACAATTAAAATCACACAAATTTGAGTGGTTTCTACATTAAAGGAGCAGGGGGCTTGGAATATGATATTCCAAAAGGCAAAGGAGCTAAGATTACAACAATGAATAAACAATCCAGCAAAACTCAGTATAATCCTTCAATAAAAAAATGAATACTTAATTAAACAAATGACTTTTAAGGATCGTTGATGAAATGATCAAAGCTGAATAAAAATATTGACATTCAAACACAAGATTCAAGAAAAAGACAAAAAGGTAAACATGAAAGATTATCATAAGGAATTCAATAAAACTAAAGTATTCATATTCCTTTATGGAAAGGTGATACACATTACTTCTAAGAATTTTATCATTACTGGCATAGTTAAAAGGAGTTTATATAGACAGAAGGCATGGGTGTGCATTCATTATGTTGGAATTATTTCCAAAAAAAACCAAAAAAGTAAGAAAGAGGTTTAGGAGAAATGAGAAGGAACATGAAACTAAAAGAGACATACAAGGAAGAGTTTGTACAATGGAGAGGGAAAGGGGAGGGGAGTTTGCAGCATGCATAAATCTCACTCTTATAGCATTTGTTCAAAGAGGTTATAATCTACACACTCAGGTATGTATAGAAATATTACTTATTCCAATAAGGATGGAGAGAATGGGTAGGGATGATAAAAGTGAGGGTGGATTAAGGAAGGAAGTGATTTGAAGCAAAATAGACTTTTGAGGAGGGACAGGATAAAAAGAGAAAGAAGAAGAAACAAAAAAAATGGAATAGAGGGAAATACACAATGAATAATCATAACTGGATGCAAATGGAATGAGCTCACCATAAAATGAAGTAAAGAGCAAAGTGGATTAAAAAGCAGAAACCAACAATATGTTGTTTACAAGAGACACATGAAATAGACACACAGAGAATTAAAATAAGGGACTAAAGAATTTATTATGTTTCAGCTGGGTTAAAAAAATAGAGGTAGAAATTATGACTTCTGACAAAGCAAAAACAAAAAGTAGACCTAATTAAAAGACATAAGCAGGGAAACTATTTTGATAAAAGGTACCATAGTCAAAGAAGTAATATCAATACTGAACATATATGCATCAGACGGCATAGTATCCAAATTCTTTTTTTTAAAAAAAAAGTTAAATGTTACAGTATGAAATAGACGGCAAAATTATACTGGGAGGAGATATAATTTTCCCCTATTGGAACAATATAAATCTAATTATAAACAAAAAATAAATTAAGGAGGCAAATAGAATTTAAAAAAACAAGATAAGCCTCTCAAAAAATTGAATGGAAATGGAAAGGTGTATAATTTTTTTTTCTTAGCTGTCTATAGCACCTTCACAAAAATTGACTATGTGCTAAGACATTAAAAACCTTACAATTGAATGCTAAAAAGCAGACAGTTAGATGTATTCTCTTTACATTAAAATGCAATAAAAATCATATTCAATAAGGGGATATGGAATCATAGATTAAAAATTAATTGGAAACTAAAGAACATAAACCAAAGAATGAGTGGTTCAAAGAACAAATCATAGAAATAATCAATAATTTCATTCAAAAGAATGAAAACAATGACACAACATACCAAAATTTATGGGATGCAGTTAAAAGAGTACTTTGAGGAAATTTTATTATCTCTAAATGCTTATATCAATAAAATAGAAAAATAGGTAAATGAATTGAGCATGTGGGGAAAATGATAAAATAGATAAACCATCAATTAACATGATTTTTAAAAGAAAAAAAGAATTATCAAATCAATATCATGTATCAATATCAATCAGTATCAAAAGTATCATTATCAAAAATGAAAGGGGTAAATTCACCACCAATGAAGAGAAAATTATTGGGTGCTGTTTTGTCCAATTATATATCAATAAATTTTATACTCTAGGTGAAATGTATGAATGCTTAACAAAAATATAAATTACCCATATTATTAGAAGAGGAAATAGAATACATAAGTAATCTTATCTTTAAAAATAAAATGAATAAGCCACCAATTAACTTCCTAAGAAAAAAAATCACCAGGTTGAGATGTGCTCATAAGTGAATGCTACCAAACATTTAAAAAACAATTAATAGAAATAACATATAAACAATTTGGAAAAATAGACATCAACCAAATTCCTTTTATGACACAAATATGGTGCATATAACAAAACCAGGAAAAGCAAAAACAGAGAAAGAAAACTATAGACCAATTTCCCTAATAAATACTGATGCAAAAATTTCAGCAAAATACTAAAAAGTGTATTAAAGTAATGTATTATAAAGATCATACACAATGACCAGGTAGAATTTATATCAGGAATGAAGGGTTAGTTCAGTTTTAGGAAAACCATCAGCATAATTGACAATATTAATAACAAAATCAGCAAAATCATATGATTATCTTAATAGATACAAAAAAAGCTTTTGATAAAATACAACATTCATTCCTATTTTAAAAAAACATTATTTTTAAAAGCATAGGAATAAAAGCATAGGAATAAAAAGGTTTCCTTAAAATGATAAGTTGTATCTATCTAAAACCAATAGCTGGAAGTTTTTCAATAAAATCAGAGGTGAAGCAAGAATGCTCATTATAATCACCATTATTCAATGTTGTTCTAGAAAGATTAGCTATAGAAATAAGACAAGAAAAATAAATTGAAGGAATTAGAAATAGGCAATAAGGAAACAAACTATCATTCTTTGCAATCTATGTCATGGTATAGAGAATCTAGAGAATCAATTAAAAAGCTAGATGAAATAATTAACAACTTCAGCAAAGTTACAGGATATAAAACAAACATACATAAATCATCAAGATTTTTATGTTACCCACAAAGTCCAGAAACAAGAAATAGAAAGAAATATTTCATTTAAAATATCTGCTGAAAATATAAAATTTTAGAGTTATTTACCAAGACCAACCCAGAAACTATGTAAAAACAATTACAAAACACTTTTCATATGAATAAAGTCAGATCTAAACAAGTGGGGGAAAGTATTAATTGCTCATAATAAAAGTGACAATACTGTTTAAATTAATTTATTTATTCTATTTCATACAAATTGGATTACCAAAAAAATATTTTATAGAGCTAGAAAAAAATAACAAAATGAATCTGAAAGAACAAAAGGTGAAGCATATCAAGTGAATCAATGTTTAAAATGTGAAAATAGTGATTTGTTGATATTGGTTCTCAAACTACATTACAGAATTCCAGTAATAAAAAGAAACTGGTACTGGCTAAGAATAGAGTGCTGGATCAGTGGAATAGATTCAGTATACAAAACATCATCATTATAGTAATATGATATTTGACAAACCCAAAGATCCGAGATTTGGGGACAAAAATAAAGGTCACTCTTGGAGAAAAAATGCTAGGAAAACTAGAAAACAGTTTGGCAGAAGCTAGGTATAGAACACAGCTTCTACCAAGATAAGGTCAAAATGGGTATTTGATTTAGACATAAAAAGTAATATTACAGGCAAATTAGGAGAACATGAAATATTTTATCTATGAGAGTTATGAATTAGGGAGGAATTTATGAACAAATAAGAGACAGAAAGCATTACAGGATGTAAAATGAATGATTCTGATTACATTAAATTTTAAAGTTTTAGGACAAACAAAACCAATGCCAAGATAAAAAGGAAATCTAGAAACTGGTGGTAGGGGTGGGGTGGAAATTTGTAATAAGTTTATCTGATAAAGGAATCATTCTCAAATGCATAGAAAACTTAGTTAAATTTTAAGAATATGAGTCATCCTCTGATGAATGGTCAAAGGATAGTTTTCTATTATGAGATGAAAAAATTCTTTAAATCACAATTGATTAGAGAAATGCAAATTAAAACTACTTTTAAGTATCATCTCATACATTTTAGATTAGTTAATATGACAGAAAAGGAAAATGATTAGTATTGGAGAAGATGGGGGGGGGGGAAAGGGACATTAAAGCACTTTGGGTGGAGTTGTGAACTAGTCCAACCATTCAAGAGAGCAATTTGAAACTATACCAAAGGGTTATAAAATTGTGCATACTTTTTGAACCAGCAATATCACTACTAGGTCTGCACTGCAAAGAAATCAAAGGAAAAAGAAAATGACATATATACAAAAATATTTATAGCAGCCTTTCTTGCAGTGGCAAAGAATTACAAATTGAGAATTCTCCATCAACTGGGGAATGGCTGAACAATTTGTGGTATGATTGTGATGGAACACTATTAAGCTATAAGAAATAATGACCAGGATGCTCTCAGGAAAATCTGGGAAGACTTACTTTAATTGATGCAAAGTGAAATGACCAGAATGAAAAGAACATTGTGCACAGTAACAGCAATATTGTACCATGACCAACTATAAATGACTGACTGTTCTCAGTAATACGATGATTCAAGACATTTCTGAAGGATCTATGAAGAAAAATATTATCCACTTTCAGAAAATATAATATATTTTTTAATTTATGAAATGAAATAGGACAAGGACTTGTTAACTACTCGAAAGACTACATATTTTGAATATTCCCATTACAGTTGGACAATACTAAACATAGAGAATAGAAAACAACAGAAACAATGAAATTCCTTATATCTTAAGAGATAGTGACTGGATGCAGATGTGAGAAGGCTTTTGGAATCCATGTAGAATCAGATTGACTAGTTAGTATCAAGGTCAAAATCAATATTTAATTAAAAGAAAGATTAAAGACAGATAAAAATACTCTGAATAATTGCAACAATTTCAACCTGATCTATTCAAATAAGCCATTAATGCTGAATTAAATTCAAAAAGATTTATTGAATGCCTACTATGTACAAGGCCTACAGCTAGATGCCAGAGATGTCAAGACCAAAAGAAAAAAGAAAAATAAGTATCTACCTTCAATGAACTCATTCTATTAGAAAAAAAAAGAAATCTAAAACAACAAAGATTCTGACCATGGTCATCTTTATTTCTTGCAGAAGTTTAACTGATATAAAGCAGTTGCCACAAAAAGGAAGGCAAAAGACCTTTGAAACCCTCTTAGACATGTAGCACTTCATCTCCTTGCTGAGCAAAGAGAAGTGGCAGCCAAGGGAACCACTACTTTAGGGCATAGTTTCATTTGTAAAACACCATAGGGACTATGGTAAAAGATTATAAGCAATATCATCTTATAAAACTGCAAAAAGTAGTAGAAGCAAAAACAATCCTAAAGAAAGCTTGGTGTGAGATGCAAATAAGCTACATCATCCCCAGAGTATTCATAGATGAAATTGGCAGGAGGGCAACAAATAGACGTAAAATGGAACAAATTTGTCTGCATTTCTATAACAATCTATTTTTATCACCAGTGACAGAAGAATCACCACATTTGGACTCAAACACCTCGGTCTCCAATGTGATATGGGAGGAAATAGAAATGCACTTAAAAAGATAGAGTCAGAAAGAGCAGTTGAATGAGACGAAGTAGACTCAGATAATCTGTGCTCTTGAGAAGGCACAATCTTAAAAAGTGATGAGTGGTCATTTTACAAAGATAGTACAAGGAAGGGGGTTACAATCATGAACGGTATTAATACTGACAAAAAACAGTTGAGTGAACATCAGTAACTACCGACACAAATATCCACTTTCTCATCTTCATAAAATATTTATGAGAATGATCTATATATGTTTCAAGGTTTTTCTTGATGAAAATACGAAAAAAAAATTGCAGATCATTTTCTTTAAAATGTCACATTTGCAATAATAAAATTGAATGAAAAGAACAGAAACAAGATCTCTTTGTGTTTAATTTGCTAATGAGAAATAGAAACAAAGAGAGAGACAAAAAGAAATTTGGCTTGTTATAGGAAGCATGCATCCTTAAAAGCTCCTCTCCCACTAGAGGCATATATTAAGATCATCCAAGATTCCTTGATAAATGGAACACAGATATTTCTGTGCAGGAATACCGGCTACTAAAGTCAATCAAGGCATGAAAAAGGTAAATATATGCTTTTTAAATACATTAATTCCTATCATGGATAATGTCTTATACAAGATCCAAAAGGAAGAAAAATCCCTCATGGGTGGTAAAGTCCACGGGATGCTCCTGTTTCCAAATGATATTATGTTGGATGCATTAAGCTCCAGAATAATATGGAGCCTTCTCAATGAGATACATGATTATTAAAAGAGGTTATCTTAATAATCCCTTCAAGAAAAAACTAAACGCTTGAAAATGCTACAGTTTGGTTTAAGAAATGCAGTTGAATGAGGAGTCCATGAAGTGCTTACATCAGTACAAATATTTGAGCACTAAAGATAGTTAATGATTTAAATCAGGATTTGAATAGAAGGAGTGGAGTGAGCTGGATTGGATTTTGGAATTACACTGTGCTTTTAGTAATTCCAAGATGCCTACCAATTTAAAAAAAATCAACATTTCAATATAGAAGTTTTCCTACTGATGTTTTGTGACTGTAAATTTTGGTATGCAGCAGCCTTTGAGGAATTAAAACAAAGTTTAATGAGAGTCTTATATAAGGTAACATGTATTACATGTATTACAAATCTTTAATTTGTCTTGTAATTTAATATAATTGTAATTATTATATATAAATGTAATTAATATAATTGTCCCCTCCTAATAAAAGTTGTAGTAATATTAATGACCACAGTCTTCTTGAGAAGTGATAAAGGCATGAATTAGGATGACTCTGAGAGGAAGATAGCTACAACAGATATTTTAGAGGTAGAATGGATAGGATTTGACAACTGATTAGATAAGGGCTGTAAGGGAGAAAGGAAAGTATAGAATGACTTTGAGATTACCAAATCTCCTTTGAAAGGATACTAAAGCCCTTTAATAGGGATAGTGTAAAGTTGGGTTTAGATGAAGTATTTATGGTTCTCTTTTCACACAAGATATTTATCCACGCTTTAATTTTTTTTAATTTTCTTCCTTATGACCTAATAATTTTCAAGAAATGTGAAAATTTCAATAACAAAAAAGATTTTAAAATTATGTATGAAACTATGCATTCTCTCATATAATTTATTTACGTATATATCAAATGTGACATGGTAGTAGCTAAATTATCTTTTTGTTATATCCCTTTCTGAACTTCTTTTTGTCTCCTTTTTAGTTTTTTAAATGTTTAATGATTTTTTCTTGCATTTGTTTCTCTGTCCTCTAATAATTACTATTTCATAGTTTTATCATTTTTTGCTATTGTGATGAGTACAAGGTGCAAATTCGGAGTTGTCATAACTTTCATTACTCTTATTATTAGTGACTTGAACTTTTTAAAATGGTTGTTGATAATTTGTATTCCTTCATTTGAAAATTCTCTATTCATATCTTTATTAGAAAAAACATATCTTGTTCTTGTGTATTTACATCAATTGCATAATTATTTTGGATATCAGGTCTTTATTAAAAAAAATTTGACACAAAGATTTTTTTTTGCCTGGGTAAGATCTTCCCTTCTAATTCTAATTGCATAAATTTTGTCTGAATGAAATCTTTTCAATAGTATGCAACTGAATTTGCCAATCTTACTTTCCATATTCTCTCTTCTCTCTCCTCTTTATTCCTCTCCCTTTTCCTCTCTTTCTCTTTCCCTTTCCCTTTCCCTCCCTCTTTCTCTCTGTTTCTCTTGTTTAAAAATTCTCTTCCTATCACTGTGAAAGATGCCTTCTTTTATTCTTCTCTAATTTTTTTTATTTCCATTATCATTTATAAATGGATATGTACCCATTTAGAGTTTATTTTACTATATGGTAGAAAATTTTGCCCTAAACTCAATTTCTGCCAAACTGCTTTTGCTAGCCATTTTTGTCAAACAGTTTCCTTTCCTCAGTAGTTGGAGTAATTGGTTTTATTATTTGTGATGATTACAGCTTTATAGTAGGATTTAAGATCCAATGCTTCTATCCTTTCTCCCACAGTTTCATTCTCTCAATTATCATCCCTATCCATCATTACGTCTATCCTTTGGGTCATATTAATTGTATTTTCTCCCATTACTCATATTGGAAAAGTGTCTATCCCATTTTTATTCAGCTAGAATAACCCTTTCCGCTAATAAAATACAAAAAGAAAAAGAAATAGGAGAAGAAAAGAAAGAGATAGAGAAAAAAGAAAAAGTAATTTAAGTATTATACACATTTTTTGAATGTTATCTCTTTTAGAACAAAAGCTCTATGTTACCTACTATATATGTGTCTCTTCTAGGACCCAGAATAGTCCTCTATACATAATAAATGTTTTACAAATGGCTGTTGAGTGAACAAATCAATTTCAAATATAGTGATATTACTGGAAACCATGTCATACAAGGAACAGTTTAAGGAACTTGGGTTGTTTCACCTAAAGAGGAGAGTAAGAAGGAGTAAGAGTGGAGAGAGGAAGAAAGACAAAGACTTATATTTGTATACTTTACAATTTATAAAAGTCTTAACAAGTTCTCCTTGCAACACTCCTACAGATAAGTACAGTAAGTGTTGTTAACCCTCTTTTTACAAATAAGGAATTATCTCAGTATAATTAGTTCAGGATTCCCATAACTAGTAAGTAGTCAAGTTATAATTTGACCCCAAGTCTTCTGATTTGAAGTTCAGTATTTTTTCCAATACAGCACCATGATAGAAGTCTTCAAATATTTAAAAATCCTGTTAAAGATTAGTTATGCTTTTTGCATCTGTTTTGAAAAGCAGACCTAAAACCAATAGTGGGGACAGAGGGACAGAGTTACAGTGAAATATTTCAACTTGACATAAAACTTTTTCAAAATAGGACTTTTTGACAATTAGAATAATAACAATGGGAGGGAGGGAGCTATTACATAGGTCACTGGCTTCCCCATGATTTATAAATACCATATTAGAACCTGCATGTTCAGATCTCAGAGATGTCATAAGAAAAGTGTTATATCAATTGAGGTTTGAAGTAAATGATTCTGTGTATTTTTTTAATTCTAAGGTTCTATGAGTCTGTATTCCAATAGTTATGGGATTTAAGCTCATTTTTTTTATCTCTATCACTAATTAGTTATGTGTCCATCAGAAAATTATTGTCCTTTCTATACCTCAGTTACTTTATTTGTAAAGAAGCTAAACTACATGATCTTTATGATTTGCTACAATTCTAAATTTCTCTTCTCTAATTGCTTATCTTTTCCTTAGCACAGAGTTCTGCCTATCAGGGGTACTCAATAAAAATTTGATTTATTGAGAGATTTATTAAGATCTAAAATCTTAAATAACAATTTACTAGGCTCAAGGAAATAACAATTATAGAAGAGTTCATCTGATTATCATTAGTCTGATCATTATGGCAAAGAAAATTTGGCACAAGGCACCAAAGATAGAGATAAGTATCAGGTCTTCTACTAAGACAATATTTTGAGTCAAGATAAGATGCTAGATATATGAGAATGGAGATATGTAACCTAGGAAACTAAGGCTAAATTTGGGGCATCATATAAAAGAATATTTTTGGATTATATAACTCAGAAATTCTGTACTCTGTCCATTTGTCTCATTTTATTTTTTTCCTAAGTTATTGATATTTTTTAATGATCTAATCCCTAGCTCAGATGAACTAATCAAGGAAAATAATGCATGCCTATTAAAGGTAGGAACACTGAGAATTTTAGGAAAGATTGGAAAATCAGATTCAGTATGTTAAAGAATTGCTATCTTGAACCTCCCCCTAAAAAATCCAGAGAGTTCAAACTCAGAAAAGGACAAAGAAAAATGAGGGAAGCTCAAGTGATACTAAGTTTGGGGTATGATTCAATTCTCCTTCCTAGTTATACCATTTTTTACATAAAATCTCTACAAATCAGGTAGTCTGTCCCTTCTAGAAGCAATATATTTCTGAAAAATCAAAAGTCTCAGCATTTTGTCCCAAAAATTATCTGAACTGAGAACTTCAAAGGGTCTGGTCTTCTCTTCCTAAAACTTTTCCATAGGATTATACATCACATTTTATCTCTCTGGTACTTGGTATCATTTGGTTTGCATAGGAATGGAAAAGAGAACTGACATTCTGCTTTCTATTACCCTATTTGTCTCAGTGTCCCTAGTCATAAAGTGAGAATATTCTCTGGCTAAGGAGAGGAGAATATTAGTTCAATTGTGACACTTCCACTAATTTTGTTGGCCTATTAAATAACCTAACCCTGCTGCTCAAATCTAGTTGCTATTCCGATTTTTTCCCTTTCAGTTAAGAAATACTCCATTTGTTAGCTATTCCCCCTAATGAATCTCTCCTTTCATAGAACTGCCTCTCTTATATTACAAAAATGCTCAGCTGGGCTTTTAAATCCCTTCACAATATGGCTCCAACTCTCACACTATTTCTCTATGTACACTTTAGATTCCTTCCATATGAGATATTCCCTCTCACAAGGTCTGCCAGAAAAGTTACTCTAGGGTCAAGATACTGCACAAGCAGGAATAACTTAAAACCATCATTCATGAACCCTCACTGATGTGTTTAATTTTACTAGTCAACCAAAAGAATATAAAAGACTCAAAGGCTTAAAGCAAAAACTTTTAAGGAAATATCAGAGTAAGAAAAGTAATAATAGAAGACTTCCTCCTCTGACCATAAAAGTAGAGCAAATTCAATCTCAAATATACAGATCCTTGGTGGAAAGATTTGAATATCCATGAATCATGAGTATAGGGGTAGAGAAATAAGAGACCATGCATGCAAGGATCCAAAATATAAGAGCAACTTATAATTCTAATGATACAGAGTTACTGGTATCTTCTAGGGCGGTCATCATGATGCCCTGATCTCTGCTGGACCTATTCCTTACTAGGTATAGACATAAAATGCTCCACTCTGGAAATTGAACTTGTGATTATTCACTGGGAATACAAGAAAAAAAGGCTGAAAGGCAAGAGAGAGAGAGAGACAGAGACAGAGACAGAGAGACAGAGAGACGGAGAGAGACAGAGAGAAGCAAAAGCCTAGGTATAAGGTTGGCTCCCATGAAGACAAGTCAACAGAGAAAAATTTATAAAGACAAAAGTAAAATGAGTAAAAAAATTCAAATAAAGGCTATAACAAATTAATCACATGAGATACAATGGGGGGAAATGAACTGAAATTTCTGACATAAAATATTCTACCAGATCCTTGGAGCTTTTGAAACAATAACAAGAAACTCTAGAATTGTTGATAAGAAAAATAATACTTTTAAAAGAACAGATTTAGAGGCAAATTAGAAGAGAAATCAGATCTCTTAACATATAATTAAGAATCCATCTAAAAAGGTCTTAAAAAAGAAAATACTAGACCATGCCAAGGAGTTGAGCCAGGACACACTCACGATTGCACTGCTGAGAGCTCTGCATCCTCTGTACCTGGTACCAGTTGCCTGCTCCACCTCAGCTGACAAGTTCCCCTGGCAGCCTATGGCCTGTTTTGGGGAGGAGGGAATAAGACCTATCATGGGCTCTTCTTCTCACTGACATAGATATGAGTAGTGTTGCAGAAGATATCTTTCTACAAGAAAGCCAAGAAAGGCTCAATCCCTCTTTCAACACCACCCAAGGCTGGATATAGGTGCTAGAAAACCACCACCGCTCCATCAAACCTGTGCCCACCATGATATCCCTGCCCTTCAACTATTACTTTACCTTGGTGCTGACCCTACTTACCAGGATTGCCATAGGAATATTGCCCTGCATGCTGCTCCTTTTCAAGATCCTTAGTGGACTCCAACCCTTATAAGGATAGCTTTGAAAGTGTCAGTAGTAATCTGCTCTCAGAATCTAAAATGAAAGCAGGACCCTTGGGTTGCCTGGTTATTGGAATGAATTTCTTTGGCAAATGGTAATAATAATGATAGAGTAATAATAAAGGTAGAATAACTATAGGATTTGTTGTGAAGGTCAAAATGAATAACCTATAACTGTTGTAAAGCTAATAAATATTATGTATGTTAAAAAAATACTAGATTTGGGATTCAAAAATACAAAGGGAGAAGGCTAAACCTGTGATATTTTTGTATAAGGAACTCCAAGTTGAGGAAACTTCCACCAATAATTTGTGTTTATGCTTTTTTTTTACAATATATAGTTTTAGAAAATTGCCTAGGATACTGAGAGATTAAGTGATTTGCATAGGATCAAACAAGCAGCATGTCTTAGAGATAGGACTTGAACTTAGTTCTTCTTGAATTCAAAGCCAGGTTTATAATTGCTATACAGTTTTATCTCTCAGTATAAAAATACCAGATTTAGAAATCTAAAATACAGAAGTCAAAGAAAATTTGGCAGAAGAGATATAAATGGCATTTAACTTCAAATCAACACATGAATTCTATTAAATTGACTGTCCTTGAAGAGCTAACATAAGAATCATAAATCTCTCCAAAGACTATATGATAAATCAAATAGCCTAATTACCATTATGCAACAAATTCAATGAAATTTCTCAGAATTTTGGATGCAGATGAATTCAATGATTAAATCTATATATTGGAGCACCAGATAAATCCTATACTTGGAGTTCCAAGGCATGAAGTAAGTAAATTTTATCATTTCAAGAATAAATAGCAAGATTATTAAGTGCCCAGAAAATAGAATTTTATGTCCTTTGCAAACTCTGAGCATAATCTGTCACTGAACCTCATCATCAATGAAAAGATATTGACCATCAAGAAAAAAAGAGTGATTTGACCACCAAGTCTTTCAAAAGCAAACCAAATGAGGGGCAGCTAGGTGGCGCAGTGGATAGAGCACCAGCCCTGAAGACAGGAGGACCTGGGTTCAAATTTGGTCCCAGACTCTTAACATTCCCTAGCTGTGTGGCCCTGGGCAAGTCACTTAACCCCATTTGCCTCAGCAAAAAGCAAAAAAAAAAAAAAAAAAAAGCAAACCAAATGCAACATAAGTAGGTGGAACATATGACAAGTAAGTACTCTAAAGACAAATACAAAGACTGGAAATGTTTCATTATTTTTTTAAATGAATCCATGAAATCAATTGTCTCACTGATAGATTGTTGTTGTTATTTTTAAAGGGAAATTGGACTTGGGATACAAAAAAAGAAAACAAAGAGTTATAATCAAGGTACAATTAGGATCTTTCAGGCTAAAGATTTAAAGATTCAGAATAAAGAAAGAAGAAATATCTAAATATTCCACAGATTCAATTCTATACTCCTGTACAAATGAATCAATCTCTATTGTAAAAAGAATAGCAAGATGGTAAGCTACTTAAGTGGGGAAGAGAGATGCAATAGACAAAGAGAATTAAGAGATACATCCATACTCTGGCAAGTCATGGATAGATAAGGAACAATAATTTCTGTAATCTCTTAACAAGAGTAGAGAACCAGATAAGAGTTAAGATAAAAGTATAGATGGACTAGAATCAAGAGATTGTAAGGTGGATCTTATCCAAGAATAGAAATGAAAAATCATTATTAAATAATGTTTCCTTAGTTAGGTTTTTGAATAAGAGCCTGTGATACGAGATGTAATAGTTTTTTTATATTGTTTTGACAGATAATAAGCACAATGAAAGAACATCTTCTCTGAACAAAAGTCGTGCTTCCTACATCTACGTTTCACTCAGGAGAAAGGAATGATTTGGTTTCCAGATATAAGTAGAACTTGGGAGGGGGTAAGAAAGAAAAGAGACATAGAACCAGAGAAAAAAATAACTTGGCCTTAGAAATCATGACAGATAACAATAAAGGCAAGGAACTAGAAAGAGTCTCATAACTAGAAGTGTGGAGTGATTCCCACCATTTGATTAAATTTCCTTCATGAATTGATATTTCTAAGAATGATCAAGGCTTGATAGAAAAAAGGCATTATCAAAAATAAATAAAATAAAATACACAAAGAAATAGGAGATAAGATGAAGTGTACCAATACAATAACAGAAATGGAGTAAGGTATTTCATATAAGAAACATATCTAAATATAAAGACATAAATTAAAATGAGACATCAGAACAAAATTTCCATATACATGTCCTGGCATGTCCAGAAGGAATATTTCCAATAGTCCTTTTCAGGAAAAATTCAGGAACAAATATATCAGACTTTTGATTGGTTCTACACCAGAACTTCCTATAAAGGGTATGGGCCAAATTAAGGAATTTGCTAAACAATCTGAAATTTTTCTTTAAAATGGACCATTGTTCATCCATAAACAAATTGAAGAAATGTCTCATTAAGGCTGAAAAAATTACAGGACAGTGGACATTAGATGAAACTAACTGATGTGACCCAGGGAAATTCAAGTGATTGATTGGTTAAGGATTAAGTTGGCCCTACTCTCTCCACTCCGAATATGTAAGAATCTGTTCTTTGCTCTTACGCCTATGATTTTTTGCCAAAATACATCAAAATAAAGGTAGTGGCCAATGGACAGAGAGCTAAGCCTAAAGTCAGGAGAATCTTGATTTAAATCCAGGATCAAACATTTACTAGCTATCTGACCCTGAGCAGATCACTTCAGTATCTTTGCCAAGAAAATAAAATTAAAATGGGGTCATGAAGAATCAAACATGACTAAATGACTTAACAGTAGCAACAGTTATTCTCTCCTCCCTCAATCATTGACAATGGAATCTTATAGTAGAAATACATGACATTCATTATTAACCCTGAGAAAAATGCATTTCCACCTCTGATAGCTGCCTCATGAGTCAAGAGTGCCTGAATTTGAAGATTATATCACTGGCACAAGTTAGAGAAAGATTTTCTAATGCATCCTGATTCTTGGAGAAAGAAGAAGACAACCTATATAGTTTCAGCATCGTATCCTATTTGGGGAATAAAGCTAGAGAGAGAATAACTAAGCTTCAAGGCCAGTGCAAGTGCTCCAAAGTATTCAGGGGCTGTCTAAACCATAGAGTGGTACATCATGTCTTGAGAAGAGTGTGGAGAACTCTGTGGGAAAGAAGAAATTCCAAGAATAATAGAAAGTTGTCTCAATAGTAGCTCTAAGAGCAATTCCTTTCTGGATGACTGGGGAAAACTAATGGGCTTTTTGAAAACTTTGTTTTGTATTTATTGAAGGACTCCTGTGTGTTCTTGGCATTTTGTGCATTTTCAATGGATTAAAATAAAAGCCATACCATACCCAACAATTATGATGTTGAGTGGCAGCACAAATTTTAAAGTTCTTTACTCCCACATTTGGGCATTTTAGACATAAACTATACTTAGGCCTTATCTTGAGTACTTGACTGTATTAAATCCAGGAAGAAGAAGAAAAAAAAAAGCTAAAAGAAAAACCTAAACTTTGTGGTTAAGTTCCCCTAAACGAATCCAAATTCTTTAAACTCCAGAATGGATTTCCTTGGAGGGGAGGGGAATATCCCTAGATCATAGGTCATATCTTTATTTCATCTTCAGTTTCTCTTTTTTTATACTGCCTATGCTGGAATACATACTTTCCTCAACTCTGTCTCCAAAATATTTTAGCTCCCTTCAAGGCTCATTTTAGGAATCAACCCCTGTGAAACCTTTTTGGATTCCCCAAATTAGACATGCTCTCTTTCACCACTAATCATCTTTTGTTAATTTATTTGTGTACATATTGTAGTGTCAAAGTAGAATGTGATATCTTTGAGGGAAGAGACTTTGTTTCTGAATATGTAGCACTTAGCATGGTGCCAAACACATAATAAATATGCCTAACAAGTACTTATTGATTAGAATTAAATCACATTCAGGCCAATTCCAATACACTTGTGATGGAGAGAGCAATCTGCCTCCAGAAAGAGGACCATGGGGAATGAATATGGATAACATAATATTTCATCTTTTTTGTTGTTTGCTTGTTTTTTCCTTTCTCATTTTTTCCTTTTTGATCTGATTTTTCTTGTGCAGCATGATAAATGTAGAAATATGTTTAGAAGAATTGCACATGTTTAACCTATATTGGATTACTTGCTATCCGGGTGAGGAGTGGTAGAAAGGGAGAAAAAAACACAAGGTTTTGCAAGGGAGAATGTTGAAAACTATCTTTGCATGTATTTTGAAAATAAAAAATTATTATTTTAAAAAATAATTGAATCACAGAATCTCCAAGCTAAAATAAATCTCAAAGGTAATCAAGTCCAATACCTATTGGAAGGGAGGGGGGAGTATCATCTACATCTTGTCTTAATTGGAAATTGTCTTAAATTTTACTTAAAGCCCTGTATTGACAATTTTTGTTATCTCTTGAAAAGTCTATTACACTTTTTGACAGCTCCAAGTTGTCAGGAAGTTTATCCTTTTGGCCAGCTAAAAAAATGACTGTTTATATCATCCATCTATTCATCAATCTACAAGCACTAATTAAGTGCCTACTACATGGTAAGCGCACTACTACAACAAGAAGAAATACAGACACAAGAGAGAAAATATCTCTGTCCTCAAAGTACCTACAGCCTAGGTGGAAGAGAAATGTGTATGTCTGTGTGTGTGTGTGTGTGTGTGTGTGTGTGTGTGTGTCTATGTGTCTGTGGGTATGTCTATGTGTATGTATGTATGTGTGTGTATCTATATTCAGGATAATTTCAATAAAGGAGCTGGGTGAATCAAGAAAGACTTCATGAGGAAGATGCATGTACATTGTTTCTGATTACAAAGTTATACTAACAACATATAAAAATATGAAATAAAATATAAGCAAGTGAGAAAACATGCCTCGGCAACATCCATATCCTATGGGCTATTGATAAGAGGAGAGAGCTATATGCACTGAAATAATCAAAGGAGGCTTCACCAAGTAGATGTGATTTAGCGTGGGCCTTTTCAGGAAAAAAAAGACATCTAATTAGTTTTCCATAGATCATCCTTGAAAAAACCTTGAATTCAAATCTCATATCCCTCCCCCTATCTTATTCTTTCCCTCTTCTCTTTTCCAGTAGAAAAATCATTGTACTTTCCCACTGTGGTGCCTTCACTCATTCTGTATAGAATGCTTTTGAAATCTAGTTCTGTAATTCATTTTTCAAGGTCTTACATAATACTGTCACCCCCAGGAAACTATCACAAATCCCTCTCTCCCACTAGAATTATTCCTTTCCATGACCTGAACTTCTACAATTCACATTTAATCATGTGCAAAGGCACTGTCCTAGGTGCTAGAAATATAAAGATTTCTCTAGAGCAGTCGATCAGTGGCACAGAATAGGATATCAGGACAACCTAGGCATTAACCTTAACAATCTAGTGTTTGATAAACCCAAAGACCCCAGCTTTTGGGATAAATACTCACTATTTGGCAAAAACTGCTGGGAAAATTGGAAACCAGTGTGGAAGAAATTAGGGCTTGACCCATACCTAACACCACATACCAAGATTAGATCTAAATGGGTTCATGATCTAGATATAAAGAGGGACTTTGTAAGCAAGTTAGAGGAACGTAATATAGTTTATCTCTCAGACCTGTGGAGATGGAATAAATATATGTCCAAAGAAGACCTGGAACTCCTAATTGAACACCAGATGGATAATTTTGATTATATTAAGTTAAAAAGTTTCTGTACAAACAAAACAAATGCAGACAAGATTAGGAGGGAAGCATCAAATTGGGAAATCATCTTTACATTTAATGGTTCTCATATATATAAGAATTCAAGCCACTCTTCAATAGATAAGTGGTCAAGGGATATGAACAGACAATTTTCCGATGATGAAATTAAAAGCATCTGTAGTCATATGAAAAGTTGCTCCAAATCACTATTGATCAGAGAAATGCAAATTAAGACAACTCTGAGGTACCACTACACACCTGTCAGATTGGCTAAAATTACAGGAAAAGATAACGATAAATGTTGGAGGGGATGTGGGAAAACTGGGACACTAATACATTGTTGGTGGAACTGTGAACGGATCCAACTATTCTGGAGAGCAATTTGGAACTATGCTCAAAAAGTTGTCAAACTGTGCATACCCTTTGACCCAGCAGTGTTTCTACTGGGCCTATATCCCAAAGAGATCTTACCTGAGGGAAAGGGCCCCACATGTGTAAGAATGTTTGTGGCAGCCCTTTTTGTAGTGGCTAGAAACTGGAAACTGAAGGGATGCCCATCAATTGGAGAGGGGCTGAATAAATTATGGTATATGAATGTTATGGAATATTATTGCTCTGTAAGAAACGACCAGCAGGACGATTTCAGAGAGGCCTGGAGAGACTTGCATGAACTGATGCTGAGTGAAACGAGCAGAACCAGGAGATCATCATACACACCAACAACAGTATTACATGATGATCAATTCTGATGGACATGGCTCTCTGCAACAAAGAATTGTCTCAATCCAGTTCCAATTGTTCACTGAAGAAAACCATATACACCCAGAGAGAGGGATATGAAATATGGACCACAACGTAACATTTTCATGATCTCTATTGACATCTGCTTGCATTGTGTTGCCTTTCTCTGATTCTTTTTTTTTCTTGTAGATAGGATTTTACTTGTATAACTTCTCAAGCATTTCAACATTATTAACATGTAGTGGACTTCCTGCCATCTAAGGGAGGGGAGGGAACTGGGGGTAAAATTTGTAATGGAAAGCTTTGTAAAGATCAAGGCTGGGGAACTACCCATACATATGTTATACAAATAAAAAGCTTTAATAAAAAAAAGAAATATAAAGATTTCTCTTGTTGAGTTATCTCCTTTTGCAATCTTAGAACGGGATCCTACTTGCTCATATTTTGCATGTATATATGCCTACTGCTTAGACATTCATGAAAACCCCTGGATGATTAGCTAAAGGTGCAAAAATGAAAGTCTAAATCTTCACTGGGTTGAATTGGCTAGAAGAAGTAAAGTATAAAGTTGAGAAGATGAGACTACCTATGCTATAAATTGATGCAGATACACTGCTTTATGCTCTCCAGAGCCTTTTCACAAATTCATCCTTATCCCTACCATAAGATAGGCCCAGGAAAGGTATTTTCATCCCCATTTGAAACTCAGGGACAAAGAAGCCCAAAGAGATAGAAGTGTCTCATCCAAAACAGTATAATACTGAATTTGATGATGGGAGATCTGTGTTCATACCCTGACTCTTATTATTAATTATGTGTGTGATCTTGACTAATCATCTTCTCCAGATATCAGTTTCTTCATCTATAAAATGAAGAGGTTGGACTAGAGGTCTTCTAAGGTCCTTTTCAGCTCTCTATCTAAAATTTTATAATCCTATAGTCACAAGACAAATTAATTATAGAGTTGGGATTAAAAGGCAAAGTTTCTTGGGCCATTTAGTTTATATACTTGGAAAGCCCTTCCCCTTCTCTTTAACTATTCAAATCTTACTCATTCTTCTAGACCCATCTTAAATCACATCGATTTGATGAAGCCTCCTTTGATTATTCCAGTGCATACAGCTCTCTCCTCTTATCAATAGTCTATGTTTTGGATGTTGCTGAGGCATGTTTTCTCACTTGCTTAGATTTCAGTTCATATTTTTATATATTATTTGTATTGCTCTGTAACGAATTCATGTTTGTGAATTTTATCTCCCTAACTAGTGTAATAGTTCTCTGAGTGTAGTTTCTATGTTTATTCCAGATAGTTGAGTATGGTGGGTAAGGAACTTACTTAGAATCAGCAAATTTTTTAGTTTGATTACTACCTTGGATACTTATGAGCTGTGAGATGCAGAGTCAAAATCTTTCTCAGCCTCAATTTCTCCAACTGTAAGTTGAAATAATAATCACACCTACTTTATAATGTTGTGAGGATAATAAGAAAATATCTGAAATATAAATAGGGTAATATCTGAAATAAAGTAATATATAAAAGTATATAAATAATATATAAAAATATATAAAAAAGGTAATAGATTTTATATTTTATAAAGATAATAAATGAATAATTAGCTAATATATGAGTTGCCTAATAAGGTAACATATGGAAAATGCTTTGGAAACATAATGTTTTCAGATGTTTATGTTTATTGTTAAACTCTTTCTTCTCTCTCCCCTAGTATACCTCTATGCATAGGGATGGGCATAGAGTAGCTGTACGGCATAAAATTGAAAAGGGTTTTACTTTAAGCTCTCCATCTCTTCTCCTATGATCTCAAGAGACAAAGGATATAGGGAACCTAAAAGCAGCAGCCCAGTCTATGAGAATCCAAAAGTCTAATCCTGGGTTGGTCAAAAGGTGGTTGGAAAAGTAACAAGTCCATTGTTGGTCACCAGCGAAGAGGAAGCCTGCAGGACTCTGTTTGCTTAGTCAGTTGCAGCAATATTTTCATTTATAAAATACTGCCCTTCTCTCCACATCTCCAAGTATATGGCAAATTACCCCAATGAGGATGGCTCCTATTGCCACCCTGGAGCGACAGTCCCTAGGGTGATGAGGTAGCTCCCATCAGAGCCCATGGGGAGCAGATGCCATGAAGGGCTGCAGGAGCCTCCCACCTGGTGGCAGCTGTTGAACAGCTGTTCTGTCACACAACGACTCAGCTTGAGATGAGAACTGGAAACTGGAGACAGCGCCTGAAGCCCATAAAACCGGAACCTTGTTCATAATGAAAGCTCCTCTCTGAGGCAAAAACAAAGAGGAAAAAAGACGTGGAGATAAAAACTAATGAGAGAGAAGGATTTTCTCATTTTTAGTATAGCAAACACATGGTGGTATAACAGAAAGATCAGTGTAGTCTAGAAGGAAAAAGTCTGAGCTTTAGTGATGGATGTGTCACAAATTAGCAATGTCAAATGAGGTAATATTTGTAAAGCACTCAGCACAGTACCTGGCACATAATGGGCATATAAAAATTCTTATTTTCTTCTCCTTTCTTAATGTGGCCTTGTACCGACATGTTACTTCTCTGAAACTTATTAATTTCATTGACCAAAGGTGAGGGCTGAATTAGGTGCTGTATAAAGCCTAGTCCAATTCTAACCTTTTAAAGATTTCATATTATGGTCTTAAAAGACATATTGACTATCTAGATAAAATGCAACCCTATGTGGAGTTTGAAAAGACAGCCACTTTCACTATATGATATAAAGCATGAGAGGAAGGTACACAGACATCTTTCCCCCAAGACCTGTTTCACAGTGACCATAAGTTCAGTACAGATTCATTCCTTTGGGGTACTGGCTCTAAGGGGCCTTGTTAATGCCTGGTAAATATCTTCCCTGAGAGGATTATTGCATTATTAATTCTTTGGCAGCTAGCAACATGTCAACATAGAAAAAATGGTCAGAGTATTTTTTTGTTTTATTTACAAATGAAAGGATAGAGAATGGTTGCTTTCATTCACAGTGTTTAGCAAAGGAAAGGTAAAAAAGAGTCAGTTTTCTATATAGGCCATGAATATGACCACCCACAGAGTATGATTTCAAAGTCTCTGGGAAAGTCCTAATGTTTAAAAGAATCCTTTCCAATCTGCCCACAGATTTCTAAAGTGTGTTTGTTTTTTTTTTTTTCATTTTTATTTTTCTGTTTTGGTCATCATTGGTGCTGTTGCTGCTCTTGTTGCTTCTGCTTCTGCTATTATTGTTGCTTTTACCAGGGAACCAAAACTTTCTGTCATAAAGACACAAATGGTGAACCCTTCCAGGAGCAGTACAAACAAAGAATTCATGCTAAAGTGTAAATGACTGATTTTAAGTCCTTTCCAGGGAGCAAGTTTTAACAGAGGAAAAAAGAAGGAACCTGATGTACTAAACACTAGGCAGGTGGTATGAAGGAAATAAAAGGGCACATGGGAATGATAGCATTGTCTGGACAAGCTTCCATGTCAGCATGAAAAGAGGGAAGGAGGAACTACCCATAGCTTTTATTTACCTGATAGAACAGGGATTTAAAACTAAAAAAAATCCTTAAGGTTCATCTCTCCCAACTCCTTCCTTTCCCAAATGAAGAAACTGAGTTTCAAAGAGTTTAAATAACTTTCTGAAGACTACACAAGTAGTAAGTAGAATAACCAAGATTTGAACCCAGGTCTTTTTATTCTAATTTTATTGGAACAAGGAAAAACATTTTTGTCTTCTTCCTTATAGGAACTGTTGCAATTATCAGGATGTGTGAGTGTGTGACAGGTACAGATTTAGGGAGAGAAGCCTAAACTTTAAATGATGATAGGAATAAATTGTTAATAGAATGTGGCACTTTGTGAGCAGTCCTTTGTTCAAACCCAGACCTATCCTTTGGGTCTCTCCTTATCTGGTTTTGCTGACCCTTCTTGGGCTTCACACCATTCAGTCTGCTTTCTCCATGGTATCTCCATGACTTATTGGTACCAGGATTACTATAAATATGAACCCCTTAACTTACAAATGTTCTTATCTTTGATCCCTTCTACTAGTTATATATACTGTCTCTTTGCCTCCTGTTTACAATCTCAGATGGCTCTCCAGTGCTAAGAATCCTAGGCTCTAGATCACCATGCTTTGCTAGACCTTCACTCATACATCTTAGTCATCCTATACCTCTTATTCTAACCCCTATCCAAATTAAGCCTAGACTCCAATTTCCTCATCTGTCAAATGGGGATAATGATATTTGCCATCCCTTCCAAGCAGAGCTGATTTTCAGTTTTGTAAAAATTAAAGCACTACCATAGAATCACAGATTTTAAGAATTGAAAAAAGTATCAGATGTGGAATATATACTCAAAGAAATCCCCATAATAAAATATTTGACAACTGGTCACCTTTTAGGTAAATATCCCCAGTGAGAGTGAACTTAACCACTTCTGAAGGTAGCCCATTTCACTTTTAGACATCTCTAATAATTAGGATATTTTTCACTCCTCTCCTTGAAATATGAAGTTTAAATTGAACTTTTTGCAACATCCATTCATTACTCTTGGTTCTAACCTCAAGATCTAAAAAGAATTAGTTTGATTGCTCTTGGAAATGCGAGTCCCTCAAATATTTGAAGACTGCTATCATAGGCCCCCAAACAGAATCTTTTCTTTTCCAGGTTAAGCATGCCTAATTCTTTCAATTGAATTCTCAAATAGCATGGATTCAAGACCTTTCACCATATGGACATTGCCCAGATTTTCCATGTCCCTCATAAAACATGACACGAAGAATTGAATACAATACTTTAGATGTAGTCTGGCAAAGGCAAAGTATAAAGTAAATATCATTCTCTTAGCCCTGCATTCTATTCCTGCTTAATGTAGCCCAAGATCCTAGTTTTCTTTGTTTTTCACATAACTCTGTTGATTTATATTTAACTAGCATCTAACCACGACTTCCTCGATCTTGTACCGATAGTTGTTTCTCTCTTTTTTAGCCCAAATATAAGATTTTACTTTTATCCCTTTTGAATTCAAGCTTATTACAATCACCCCAATGCTCTAGCTTGTCAAGATAATTTTGAATTCTGACTGTTATCCAGTATGTTAGCTATCCCCTCTCCTGGTGTTATCTACAAAATTGATGAGAATGCTAATATACTTTTAATTGGGTCATTGATAAAAATATTAAACAGGACAGATCCCTAAGGTACTCCACTGAAGACCCCTGAGCTTTGAATCACTAATGACTTCTCCTTGAGTTGGACCATTCAATCAGTTTTGTATCTAATTATATCATTGTTTAGTCTATGTCTCTCTTTCTTGTCCACAAGAGCATTGTGAGATACACTCTTACACATGAGTGATTATGATAGCACAATCAACAAAGTCTTACAAAATGAATTCCCTAGATTATTTAATCAGTGTAGACAGCAATTATAATTCATCCAGACCACTTAGTTTATCTCCTTTTCAGGAGGCAACCTTTTGCAGAATGATCTCACTGATTGTACTGATCATATGAGCCAGTGCTGAGTTGACTTTTTTATTGGTTATACATTTTTCAGTCATGTCTGACTCTTTGTGAACCCATTTGGGATTTTCTTGGCAAAGATACTGAGTGCTTTGCTGTTTCCTGCTCCAACTCATTTTATAGATAAGGAATTGAGGCAAACAGAAATTTACTTCCCCATGGTATGAGAACAGATTTGAACTCAAGGAGATGAATCTTCCTGACTCCTGGCCTGGAACTCTATCCACTGCACTACCTAGCTACCCTGAGTTGATCTGGCCTGTGTAAAATCAGTTGTAGAAAAAGAGAATTATACTTCTCTTGATCTTAAAGGCTTATGCCCTAACTTATGCCCCAATGTATAACCAGTGCCAGATTATCAAAGAAGCAAAATAGATATTTAACTAGTTGCTTCCAGTGCCTTTTTCTTTAAACAAAATGTTCAAGGAAGGATATTGATCCCAGCCAAATTTGGAGATGAAGTTTCAGAATAATAGCTAATATAACATTAAAATGATAAACCTTAGTGTCAAACCTGGAAAAGAAGGTAAGGGAAACCAGTGTGGAAGAAGTAGATTCTATGAAATTTTTCATGAATTGGGAAGAAAAGGCAATTCAAAACTGAGACATCAATGCCCAAGCACCATAGAAGATAATTCAATAAATGAATGTTACAAGATTAAGGTAATCAAAATAAATGGAAAGACCAGTGTAAGATAAGGCTAATTAGGGGAAATTCCTTCATAGGGTCTCTCAGTCTTTAAAGAACATTATATATAATTTCTAAAAGACCAGCACTTGGCATTTTTACAACAGGACCTACATTTGATTTTCATTGCTTCTCATAAATGAAGAGGGGCCATGATGTTTGAAACAATTCAAGGGAGCTATCCAAAATAAATGTCTGGTGGGTTTAAGAATGCCTTCTAAGTTTTTTTTCACCTTTTAGCAAGATTACAATCTTAATTGGGCTTAAATTAAAATGGACATGAACTTAATAATATTGGGAGCTATGCAAAGATGAGCAGAAGTATGAGAGAACCCAATGAATTTGGATTAAATATTAGACAGGGATAATATACAAAGTGGGAAATCCACATTATAGAGAACTGAGATTTGATAATAAGGAAGTGGTAAAATTATCAGCAGGGGAAGAAATGAAAAGAAGAAGAAAGGGAGAGGGTCTTTCCCAAGAACCATGCTAAGCCAGATCTTAGTTACTTGGATCTTGAGATTCAGAATTGCTTCCACTGCCGCCAAGGAGAGCAAAGCCAATGAAATGGATATGCTAACAATGATGGAATATCTTGTAAAGGAAGAACATGATTTGGAAAATAATCATAAGACTTTCTTGGCTAGGATGCATGAAACAGAAATAGAACTATCCTCATCAATGATTTATAATATTGCTTTAGTGAGATTGGGCAGAACCTGGTGAAAAACAGCAGAAAAGCAAGCTTTCATTGCCAGCAGACAAGACTTCAAGAGAGCCAACAGAGGGAAGAAGAGGGTCCCTGCCAGACTTATAGTACAATATTTTCAGATTACATGTAGCCTAAGAATGAGAATATCAAAATTACAGAACTAAGATTCAGGAAAAGTTGTTATCAAATCACACTTGGAAATTTATGTGGGCAATATCAGGTCATGCATGTCCAGTCTATTATGGGCCAAAGTCTTCCAGACAAGATTTCTGGAAGATATACAGGTATTGAAAAAGGAAGAAAAGAAAAACTAATAATTCCATTAACTATTAATCAGGGCTAGAATGATTCCAAAACCAGAGTGTACTCTTCTGGGGTTATTTATCTTCCAATCTGACCATGAAATAAAAACACACATACAGATTTAGAATGGGGAGAGAGTATGATAATTTATTTGTCTTTTATACTGACTTTTGATTCTTTTACTGAAACCACTTTTGGATCCTGTTCTTTTTCATTCAACCAAGGACCAACACTGCCTCTTCATTTCCAGCTCCCTCATCTATTTCTTGTCAGACATCAGAAAGCCAGCCAGACAAGAGGTAAAGAGACACTCAAGGCCGGGCACTCATCTCATTATTTCAGAACAGTTTTCTAGCTGATGTGCCTGATTACCAAAGCTCCAAACTAATTTGAACTGATGACTTTTCCTAAAACAACACTTTTATTATGTCAATCATAACCCCCAAACATTCCATAGCTCCCATAGGCAAGAAAATCAAAAGTAAGCTTCTGAAGACAAAAGCTTAAGACCTCTCATAATTTGGATTCCTTGTACATAAGTACATTTTATCTCCCACAATACAAATTATCCCCCAAAACCAAACTAGCCCTCTCACTGTCCTGAATCAACACAATTACTACCCTTCTCTATGACTTTGTTCCTGCTGTTCCTCTTATCTGGAAAACATCATTTTCTTTATAAATGTTTACAAACATCCTTTTAGCAGTACATTTTTATCAGAAAAATCTAAAAATATTTGTAGTAATTGATGCAAGTGAAATGAGCAAAACCAGAAAGACAGTTTGTACAAAGACTTAACATTCATTTAAAAGAAAACGACTTTGAAAGACCTGAGAACTATGATCCACACATGAACTAGCCATGACGCCACAGGACTAATAATGTTGAAGTGTGTTTCCCACCTCTTGATTGAAATATGATAGATGGCAGGTACAGATTAGGATACACATTTTTAGATACAAGCAATTTGACCTTTGTTTTCCTTGACTATGTTAATATGATATAAAAAAGGGTTTTTATTTTGGAAGAAGGAAAGAGTTGAGAAGAAAAGGGCAATGAGTACAATGAAAAAAAAAAGAAAAAAACGAAGGAAGGAAGGACGAAAGGAAGGAAGAAGGGAAGAAGAAGGAAGGAAAAAGGGAGGAAGAAAGAAGGGAGGAGGAAGGAAGGAAAGAAAGAAAGAAAAGGGAGGAAAGAAGAAGGAAAGAAAGAAGGAGGAAAAGAGCATGAATTGTTAAATACATAGAAAAAAGTAAAAGATTCAGAAGGAAACAAACTGCACTAAGAATATATATGTGTGGGTGAGCATGTGTATATGTGATATATATATATATATATATCTGCATTGCATATACATCCATGCACACATATGCATGGATACATTTGTGTGTACATATGAATTGTATAAATTCTATACTTCTATACCAATACATGTGTGTATGTATATATAGACATTCCCTTTCCACATACAATCTTCTGACTTTATTTTTTTGTGGATGTGTGATTGGTTGCTCTTAGGCAGTTGGATGGCATAGAACATATAGAGGACAGGGCACTGGACTTGAAGTCAGGAAGTCAGGACTTCATGTCCTGATTCAAATAGCAGTATGACCCTTGGCAAATCACTTAGCCTCTCTCAGTTTTGGCTTCTTCATCTACAAAATGGGAATAATAAAAGGTTCTACTTCATAGGATTGTTGTGACAATCAAATGAGATAATGAATTTAAAGTGCTTTCCAGAATTTAAAGTGCTATAGAAATGCTAATGATTATGAAAACTTTTAAGTTCCTATTAATTTTAATAACCTAACCTTGAGTTGCTAGAGAATTTCAATGAAACCTATATATCCATGAAAGGTCATGAGTAAGTCATTTGAAAGATCTATACTCTTTTCTGAAAATCAACATATTTCCCTGTCTTTAGTTCTTCCTAAAAGTTCATCCCATCTTTTACCTGTTTTCAAAGATCATCAATAGCAACTCAATACTCATAGCCTTTTTATTTTTCAATAACTTAGTATATTTCCTCTGGGTCTAATTATTTGAACTTTTTGAGGGCATCTTTTCTTACTCTTATTGAATGATATAGATTGAATACTGAGATCATCTAAGTTCACATCCTTACTCAGATACTTAATAGAGATGTATTTCTTGCCAAGTCATTTAATTGCTTTCTGCTTCAATTTCCTCAAATATAAAATAATAATAATAATAATAACAATAGTACCTACCTACCTTTGGAAAGGGCTTTGTAAAACCTGTCACTATGTACATGTTAATCTTTACTATTATCCTCATTTGTCTTGGGTTTTCCTATTATCCATATTTATTTCATATTTCCCAGTACAAAGTTTGCTTTGTTTGGTAGAAAAAACAAGCAAAATATATGTTGAAAAATTATACCTTCACTCTATCATCATTGTCTCATTTACTCCAAGCAAAATTGCTAATTTTTGTTCTAGCTTCCTGTTGATCTCAATATAACTTTAAATATATACTGTCTTTTTTTCCCTTTTTGTCTGTTTTAAATATTCAATTCATTTAGGATCATAATTCTTAGAGGGCAATATACCTTCTTTGCATTCATACTTAGTCAAAATTTAGAAACTTCCTTCTGTAAATGTCTTTTTAAAAACCTAAGTTGACTTGGCATATATCCCAAAGATATCAATATCAGGAAGATTCCAAATATACCAATTTATACATGGTAGCACTTTTTGAACTAGCAAAAAAAAATTTAATCTAAGACTACTAGAAACGAAATGAATGATGATTGAAGATCAGCTGAACAAATTGTGTTAATAAATGTGTGTGGGATAATATCAATTATTATCATAATTAAACAATAATATCAATTATATCAAATATCAGCTCAATAAGAGCTAAAGAAGATGATGATTAAGGAATTCAGAACAAAATAAAAAGAACTATATTAATTGATGTAGAGTATAGAAAGCAGAAATAGAACAGGCATCACAAATCAGATTGAGTACAATGACCACCCTAGCTCTGGTAGAGAGCAATGGTGAAACATGTTGCTCCCTCTCAATAGAAAAGGGCTGAACTACAGATGCAGAACACTGCGTACTGTCCTGAGGTGCCTGTAACAGGTACTTTTTCTTGATTGTGTTCCTTTGTTATAAGAAGGGTTTTCTGAAAGGCGAAGAAGCATCTATTGTGAAGTTACTATAATGTAGAAACAGAAAGCATTAATTCAATATAAAATAAAACCTAAATTGGTCAGTAAGTTTCTTATATCTTCATATAATTCTCTTCAAACAACTCTTATTTTCTTTTTCATTGGATTCACATGTACTTGTTATAATCAACATTTCATTCTTGAAAGAACCCCATCCCTCTTGCAACAATTTTTCTATGGAAATAAATCTAAGTATCCTACCTGTCCTTTTTTAGTTGACTTTTTTGAATCTATCCCTCTGCCTAGATATTTCTTTACCTAATAAGAAGTCTAAGGTGGAGTAGTCATATTGAATGAATGGATGAATGGATGCAAAAGTACTAATTATGTTCTTGCTTTATTTCAAGTCTTGTGCTAAAATACAAGAAAAGATGATACAGTTCCTGCTCTCCAGGATTTCACATTCTAATTAAGAGAAACAAAGCATGGAGTAGGGTATATGGCAAAGTCTAGGGTTTTTTAGGATTCATTGGTAGATTTAATTGCAGTACCTGGGAGTTTGGAAGACACATCATCAGGGGAAATAGTTCCTATTTGCTACTTCCTCTACTTTTTATTTTTTTTAATAATAAAATGGTTATTGAAACAAGTCAGGTATTCTCCCTATGTTCAGAAAGAACTCTAGCAGATGACCAGACATTTGAAGTCGCCTATCATAATGAATTTTTTGACTATATCTTGATCTGTTTTCTGCCCCTATCCATTTTCTCCATCTGGCCAAGTGGTCTGTGCTATGCTACAAAAAATATCATTTCTGCTTTTCCTTCATCAAAAAGCTCTATGTCATTTTGACTTTAATTTCCTTGCTACATCTTAATATATAATGGTATTTCTTTGGCCTTTTATCTATTCTGTTATTTTTGAAAGGAAAACAAAAGGAAACATATCCTTCCATAGATATGTTCTTAAAAACATTAACATTCAATAAAGTTTCAATAAAGCACATGAGATCATAATAGCTCCCTCTTCCATTGTTTATTACTCTCAAAGTGTGTACTCCATACATTTGTATATAAATATCTGAGATCACAAAGTTTACTACTCTTTTACTTAACTGTCTCCTATAAAATATTAAACCTCTTTTCTAGTATTTTGACAGTACTATTTTCTTGCTCATTTTGTTACTTTGTTAGTTAAATATTATATAGGTATATAGTTTGGTAGACATGTTTGGGAAGCTTTCTTTCTCTTATTCCTCTATGTTCAATTTCAAGCATTCTTGATTATATTTATAAGACTGAAATCAAGTATCTTTAAGCTATATTATGTAGATGACTAAGTCAATCAATGCCATATTTTAAATTTTTCTTCTTTTTTTTGCTCTTTGAATTATTTTTTCTACTCTTTCAAGATTTACTTCATTATGCCTGATGACCTAGTGATAAGTAAGACTTTTTTAAATCTTTTTTTCCTTCTCTAGAGAGACCAATTTGAATTTTTGTCTATGATACTGCTTCTTAGCATTGGTAGAAACACAAATATAGCACAATCTCTATGTCACCAAAGAATTCTCCTTTGTTGAGAAATAGTCAATTCTCTGACACTTTCCTTGTGTTGCTTTACAGCTACTAAGAGGACTTTTTTTTCACAGTTTTTCAATTTTTTCACAATTATTTGTATATCTTAGAGCTTTATCATCAGAGGTTCTTAAGAAAGATACCCATCTTTTACTGGGTTTTCCATATATTTTCTTAGCATATTACTCTACTAGTTCTCAAATAATATGAATCAGCAGTGGTCCTCAATGGTTTGTTCTGAGAAGGTTTTATGTGAAAATCCATATTATCTCTATTTCTTTTCTCTTCCTTTTTGCTCTTGCCTCTCCTAGTTGGCCAAACTTCTGAAATTGTTTATCTGTTTGATTTCTCAATGTCTTCAATATAAAATGTTTGATTGAGTTGAATGCAACTAAAGAATACAGATTTAGTTGTGAAATAGCTCATACCAAGTACAGTACTATATGTAAGAAATGAAGGAAAATACAAAGTGATCTTCTCTCCAGATCTTGGAGTTCCTCTGGGATAGTTATACTAGAATAATAATTGGCCTGAAACCAACATATAGGTTTATTTCTTCCAGAGACAAATGTGATTAGATTATGACTATTTAAAATTGATCATTCCATTGGTCTCAAATTCTTTTGAAACCCTTAACACTTCTTGCCTAGATAATTGGAATAGCCTTCTGTTTGGTCACTTTGCTTCAAGTCTTTCATCTCTCCTTTCCATATTCTATTCAATTATCAAAATGATTTTCCTAAAGCACTCCTCCTCACTAAATTCCTTTGCTTCTCTACTACCTTCAAGATCAAATTTACTGTCCTTTGTTTGGCATTCACTGATCTTCCCAATTTAGTCCTTCCTACTTCTTTCAGTCTTTTAAAATTTTTATTCATCCTAGCTATAATGGCTTATACATACATAGACATAAGGTTCCCTACACAAAGGTTCCATATCTTTACACTGGCTATCCTCATGCATGGAAAGCTCCCCCTCTTCATCTCTAATTTTTAGAATATCTGGTTTCCTTCAAGATTCAGCTCAATTCAATAACCCCTCTGGGAGGTGACATCTCCAGTCCCTCTGACCCTTGTCTTTCCCCCTAAATTTGTTGTTCAGTTGTCCAATCATATTGGTTCTATGTAACAAAGTTCATAGAGTTCTTAGCAAAGATAATGGAGTGGTTTGTCCTATACTTCAATGTGTCCCCATTTTACAGATGAGAAACTAAAACAAAGAGGGGCTAAGTGACTTGTCCAGAATCACCCAATTAGTGAGTGTCTGAAGTCAGATTTGAATTCAGGTCTACTCCAGATCTGGTGCTCTATACACCTCTTCACCCAATTGTCCCTAAGTTCACCTCCTATCAACTTTGTATATATCTTGTACATAATTATTTATTTACAAATTTTATCCTCCATTCAAGGCTCTTTTAAGGAAGAGATAACATTTTTGTCTTTTTTTTTAATTCCCAGAGCTTAGCAAAGATCTTAGAACATAATAAGTGCTTAATAAATGTTTGTTGATGGGCTAAGATCTAATGCTGATGGTGTTATGTTATTAGAATTACAGTCTTCACTACAAGAAAGGTGATCCTTCATTCTACTATACTGTGACTTAGTCAGATCATACCTGGAATACAGTGTTTGGTCCTGGATGTCACCTCATAAGAGAGATTGTAATGTGTCCAGAATTATTATTCTGGATGACATTTAAAAGATCTGAAAAAATCTTGAAGAAATAAGGAATATAGTTCACCTTACGAGTCAACCTGAGAAGGAAAGGTCTGGGCAGAATTTCATAATGAGTCTCTAGACATTACTACACTGTCATATGGAAGAAAATTTAGATACACCTCTAATTTAATGCAATTCAATAAGTATTATTTTTGTTTGCTTGTTTAATTTTTATTGGCATCCTTCAGATGAGGATGAGAGCTGGACCATCTCTGTTACTCTGAGAGTAGGCCATTCACTCAGATCCAGAATCAAATCTTGAACTGTGTTCAGGAATAAGAAAATGGGGAAGGGAAGGGACTGTGTAATAGAGGTAGGCATAGAACTCTGTTGCTCTGAACCTTCAGACACTTCCAGTTAGTTGACAGTGATCTACTAAAGCTTCAAAAAATAACTTAGATTTGCATCACTCAGATGCAATACCCTGAGAATACAATGTCAAAATCCCAAATAATGAGAACCATACTATGTAGCAACATTCTCTCCAGAATTATACAGAATCTGGCCCTAATAAAAAGTCCTAATTCAGGGAATAAGGCTGGAAGAATGGATAAACAAAAAAGACTCTTGTGATTGAGAGTTATTATGAAGGTAGGAATGTCCAAGAAACAAACCCAGAAGAGAATAACTTCAAATTACTTACAAGAAAAGCCTCAAAGAAAATTACAACTTGACCTCTAAGGTTCTACTAGATTCCTAAAAGAAATAAAGGAAGAGGTCTTCTAAAAGAATTTATATTAAAGTAAATCCTCAATATTCACACATTTAACTTCTGAGGCTTCAGGCATAATACCACATTTTTACTTTTGATTTGGTAACCATTCACACATTTTTGTCTTTGTGCAATAGAGAAAAATAATGAGGTTCAATAATGCAAGTTTGTGAAGTGGCTGGTTTCTTAATAAGCACTTCATTGCTTTGCTCTCATACTCTGAGACCCTTAAGGCTCTTAAATGATGTATGAAGCAGACATCCCCGATGCATTATTTCAAGTTGGTGAATTCTTCACAATTCAATGCCATCTACCAAACATGAGAGACAAAGTATCAGATGACACTCCAACAGCAGGGACTAAAGTTCCACCAACCAAGTCTCCTTTTATTTTCAAAGGGCAATCAAATACAATATAAATGTCCCCACACTGGCATTTGACACAGTAGAAGGTAAGAGTAAGGTTTTTGGTTTTTTTTTATTTAGATTTCAGATTTTATTTACCATGTAGTATTAGAGTTCATATGCTATGAAAGGTGCATATTGTCTTGAATTGATGAATTTTTGTTAATGGTAGTATTTGTATTGAGATGTTAGCACTAAAAGTCACAGAATTTGGGGGAATAACTAGTGAAGAAAAATGTTTTACATGTTACCAATTTTGTTTTGTGTACTGCGTTTTATGGGTTATTTCATATTTACTATGAGAAGTATATGTTGTCATAATTAATGTTTTCTAATAAATAGTTGTATGCAGAACGTAAAAGGAACAGAACCAGGAGAACATTGTACACAGTAACAGTAACACTGTGTGATGAATTATGATGTCTTAGCTCTTTTCAGCAATACAATGATTTAAGGCAATTACAAAGAACACATGTCAGAAAATACAATCCATATCCAGAGGAAAAAAACTTATGGATTCTGAATGTAGATGGAAGCATATGATTTTCACTTTTTTTGTTTTTTTTTCTTTTGCTTTGTTTCTTCTTTCACAATATAATTAATATTGAAATATATTTTACATGATTGCACACATATAACATGTCAAATTCCTTTCAAATTTAGAAAAGGGGGAGGGAAAGGAGAGAAGAAGAAAAAATTGGAACTCAAAAATTTGAATGAAATTCAAAAAATGAATATTAATATTGTTTTTTATATTTAATTGGGGCAAATAAAATACTATTAAAACAATATTTGTATATAGAAAAATGGATTTTCAGCAATCTCTAATGAATGATTACAATTTTCAGTGGTCACAGAAATCTAACTAGACCTTTGGAGGAATGACTTAGAACTAGAAGAGGTACAAAAACTTATTCAAATAATAAGTTCCTTGAAAATTAGATTAGAACAAATGGAAATTAATGACTGTGAGACAAAATAAAATATTAAAACAAAGTTTAAAAACTGAAAAAATAGAATTGTGCAGTATGTCATTTTTTTAATTACCTGGAAAATAGATGGGGGGGGGAGCGAGATAAGATTCATTGGACTATCTAAAATAATAGAAACTCCTAAAATAATAGAAACTCCCTAACATCAGGAGAACCTGAGTTCAAATCTGGCCTCAGACATTGAACACTTCCTAGCTGTGTGACCTGGACAAGTCACTTAACCCCAATTGCCTCAGCAAAAA